>MU839468.1:0-261655 GCA_030685255.1 Podospora conica | reverse complement strand
CCCCCCAACCCAATTAACCTCCCCGCCCCCCACCCCGCCCCCCCCCCCGCCCCGCCCCCCCCCCCCCCCCCCCCCCCCCCCCCCCCCCCCCCCCCCCCCCCCCCCCCCCCCCCCCCCCCCCCCCCCCCCCCCCCCCGAGAGGAGGGAAGTTTTTTTTCCTTTGCAGTCTCCTGAACACGTTGTCCTCGCATCACAGAACAAGAAAACCTTTGCTCCTTCAGCGCTGCCTTGCTTCTCACCGTCTTTTCGAATGTCTGTCTGCATTGCATGGCAACACCGACAAAGTATTCCCACTCGACGCCAACGCATCGCTGGCGGTCCGCGGATTGAGAATTTGGATGACAACATTCATGAAGCACAGCAACGTCCAGGAGATCAACTCGAACCGTCCACCCTACCAGCTCACTGGCAACCTGCCATCCAACATCGAGCACACCGAAACATAGTCCTGAATGGGGCACATCGTAATGCTTGTGTCACGATGGAACGGCAAATCAGCTGTCTGCGACAGTAGTCAGTGCAACGGGCTGCGGGTGGTGGAAACAGCAAGCAGTCGTGTGTGTATTGTTATCTTCTATGGAGAGGAAAGAAGGCCTTCTTTCCAGGCCACAGAAGATGGCACAGAGTTTTATCCCACACTGCAAGATGTGGGCCAAGGCGCCAAGACTTACTGCCGGTCTACACCGCAGTCAATGGGCTGGCAGAGCCAGACCCGTGACATAACCCCCCTTCTCCCCCCTCCTCCTTGACGTGATAGTACCAACGCGCGCCGAGTCCGCCTTCAACGTGGATCTCTTGCCTTCGCTTCCGCCGCCGCAGTTTTGCCTACCCTGTGCTGCCTTCGTACGGAAGCGCCGCCGGATCAAAAAGGGCAAAGGTGACTACAAGGCGCCGCTGCGTACTAAGAGTCGTCCTCAGAGTCGGAGCCGGAGAAAGGTGCTCCGGGGGGTGGGATCATCATCCCGATCGTGACTGCGTAGTGGCACTTGTTGGCAAAGTGCCCTGACCTGCCGCATCTGCGGCATAAGCCTTGTGCCTGCCACTGTTGTTTTTGTTCCCGCGAGGGCCGCGGGGTACTTGCGCTGGTGCGCGGAAGGGCTGGCAAAGGAATCGCCGTGTGGCCGATGGAGGTGTCCATGGGTTCGCCGTGATGTTGGGCCGCGTACTGGGGCGCGGCGAGGAACTGGTTGCCTTCGAGTTTGCGGAGGTAGGCGACGAGGTCGTCGTACTTGTCGTGGGGGACGTCGGTCCGATCGGCGAGTTTCGCCCTCCAGGCCGGGGAAAGAGACGTCGTCAACGACAACACCTTCGCGGCACTAGGCCAAGCGTGGGCTTCAGCGCGGTATAAGACCTCCTCGTACCGTAGAATGAACTGCGCGAATGTCTCGTTGGGCCGCTGCCTGACGTCCGAGAGTGCTTGTTGCGCCTTGCGGGGCGTGTTCGGAACGCCGTAGCTCTGCTCGAGCCGTGTGACCAGAGCTTGCGGATTCTGGTTAGCGGGGACTTTGGCGAAGGAGAGGAGAGACTTGCGGAGTAACTGCGATAAACAGGCGAGGAGGTAGTGGAACTAGGCGAACGTTTCGCCGATTGCCTCGCCGTCGATACGGATCTTGGCATCTGCTGAGAGGAGCTACGCCTCCAGATCGTCGGGCTTACCGTCGTACTTATCGAGGGGTAGTAAGACCTGTCGAGGTCGCGCGGGGTTCGCTAGCGGCGGCGCGGCGGCGGCGACGGCGGCAGCGGCGGCGGCGGAGGCGGCGGAGGCGGCGGCCTGCCCGTTAGAGGCGATGAGGGCTTCGATCGCAAGGCCGAACTAGTTCATGCGGACGTCGTCGTCCTCGTCCCAGGGCACGGTACGCCGTGGCGGTTGCGCTGCCATGGGCGCGGCGGAAGAAGGTGGACAAAGGGAAGAAAATAGCGCAAAAAAGAGCGTGTGTTGGAGCGCGGAAAAGGACGCGCGAGAGTCGCTTTCAAAACACCGGTACAAGGAAAAGAGAGGCTCTCGCGAGGGCGGGGTTCGAGAGGATAGAAGATATGCAACGGGCTGCGGGTGGTGGAAACAGCAAGCAGTCGTGTGTGTATTGTTATCTTCTATGGAGAGGAAAGAAGGCCTTCTTTCCAGGCCACAGAAGATGGCACAGAGTTTTATCCCACACTGCAAGATGTGGGCCAAGGCGCCAAGACTTACTGCCGGTCTACACCGCAGTCAATGGGCTGGCAGAGCCAGACCCGTGACAGTCAGGCTCTCGGCATGGCCACAATATCTGCGAGGCGAACGACACAAGTCAGCAACTCCTGAGAATTATTGCAACCACCTGCTTCTTCAAGAGTTAGTTGGGCAACAGACCGGCGCCCGACGAAGCAGGCCGCAGAGTCGGCCGTAGCATGTACCGGTACAAGATTCATGACCTCGCCCCAACTCGGAGCAGAGCCTCGCGGACTTCACACCCACTCCAACACCGCCCAGTATCCGTGTAACACGGCAGCGAAGCAAGAAGGCAAAGACGACGGTGTATGTCTTGAAGAATTTGTGCGGTATTTAGATGTATCTGGCCAAGGCCCCTCGGATGAGGCACGACCCGGCACCCACACAGTCCGAATCTCCAACACCGCATCACCACCCTCCCCCACGGCAACCCCCGTGCCCTTCCCGGCATAACGGCATCCCGAGCCACACCCACCCAATCATGGACCACAACACCACCTGCACCATCCACGCCGCCCAGGACCTTTACGGCATCGGCCTCCGCGCCGGCACCTACTGCCAATGGCTCGCCACGCTCCTCGCCGGCGCCGCCCTCCCCGACGAAGCCAGCACCATCCAAGCCAACACCATCTCCTTCCAGTGCGCGGTCCTCGCGGCCCTGGTCCTCGTCACGTGCACCGGCGCCGTACAGCAGCCCGAGGTCCTCGTCGTCGTGCCCCTCGCCTTTGGCGGGTTCCTGGCCGCCCAGATGTTCGAGCACAATCTGGCGGGCCGGACGGCGGCGCGGGGCCCGTCGGCGCTCCGCAGCTTCGTCATCATCCAGATCTTTGGCGCTCTGGCTGGGTACAGCCTCTGGTTCTGGTGGCGCGGCGTCCGGCCGCCGGCGTCCTGCGTTTACTACACGTTTGCGTTTCGCCGATGCAGGATTCCGAGTCTTCGCGCCTTTGGCATTTTCATGAGCGTCTTGGGTGCCGTGCTCTTTGTCGTAGCCGAGGCGCTAGCCATAGGGCTGCCCCTGCTGCGATGGAAAAGAGGAGGACGGGAAGTTGCATTGAAGCACATCATCACTACAAGTTCGTCGAGCACTTGGCTGGGCCATAAGCAGATGCCGCGCTGGCCGAGCTTCCAGTACGCGCAAGCGGAATAGGGGTGTGCCTCCCCGAATGTTCGCAATCGGACCTGAAGGGCCTCGGCATGCCGCTCTCGGGCTTCTGTCTTCATCCCCTGCGCCCAGAGAATGTTGGCCTTGCAATAAATGTTTCTGGAGTCCATGGCCCTGCTCAGGTTATTCTTCGTCAGCGGAGCCAGCATTCGGGTTGCTTGCCGGGTATATACGTACATCTTTTGTTCTGGTGTCATGCTCTCGCACGTCTCGGCCGAAATCTCCATCGACTTTTCAATAAAGGCATCGGCCTTGTCCAGCTGCCCGCACGTCAACGCCGCGAGGGCGACATTGTGGTGAGAAAGCGCGAGCATCTGAATCTGCTCCTTTTCGCGGCCCTGACGCAGCGCGATGGACTTTTCGCCCAGCTCGATGGCCTCCTGAACACGCCCGCTGATGCCGACGGCGGCTGTGCCGAGCGACATGTAGGAGTTGGCAATCTGTGGGTGCGTCGCCTCCATCAAGCCCGCGTCAACGGCGCTCAGCCGGAGCTTGAGCGCTCGCTCGAGACTCTCGTAGCTGTCCGCCACCAAGCTGCCGGCCACTTGCGCAGCACCAATGGTGGTCCAGAGATTGGCTTGGAGCAGGAGTGTCTCCTCGCCAGAGAGGGCCTTTGTAATGTCGAGTCCGGTGCGGGCCAGCTTCATCGCCGATTCCAGCATGCCTCGTTCATGCATTGTCCTGTTGTCTTCTTAGATTCCTCTCTCCATTGTTATCTCCGGGGTTTGTGGAGGGAAGCCAATCCAAATGAGATTTTTGACCAATCCAAAGGAGATTTTCGACCAAGTCTTTGGAGACTTTCTGCTAAGCATGGAACGCAACATACTTACCAAGAGCAATCATATATCAGCGTAGCTAGATGCAGAGACTTGTAGTCTATCGAGTTGCCAATTTCACGGTATCTGCTCCCCAGAGCCTCGACGTGCGGGAGGTAATTCTGAGCCTTGTCCAATACCGAAGACATGAGCAGGCCGTTCTTGTCCTGTTTAGGGAAAACTGTCCAGATGAGATCGACGGCTGCATCAAATGCGGCACAGCAATCCGTGGGATTCATCCGACGAATCGTAGCTTCCTGGACCAATCTGTGAATAACGATCATGGAATTATCTCGTCGAACCAAGCTGTGTTCAAAAAGACTGCCCAGGCAGTCGAGGTAGCTCTCATGAAGATCCAAGGGGCCGTTGTGTACTGTCGCGACTTGCCCGTCCGAGAGCATTTTTTCCTGCACCTTGTCTGGGTCGAGGAAGGCCACGGTTTGCAGCAGAGCTCGGGCACAACTAGGCAGGCTGGCAAAGTTGGCTTCCCATAGCATGGCGAGTGTAAGAGATGTGGTAGGATCGCTGGAAAGGTTGAATTTCATGAGGACGTCTCTCTTCTCGGTCAGGAGTTCGAGGGCTTCCTGCAGTGAACGTTGTTTCCGCCTCATCCAGGCAGCGGTAAGAACGACTGCCAGGGGCAGCCCATCCAGAAGCTTGCAGAGCCGGTCTGCGATGAAGCCTTGTTCCGGATCGGCGGAGAGACCGGCAAATTTGGTCCCCAGCAGCTCGAACAAGAGATTTCGTGTCTCGGGGAGGGGCATAGCGCCGACATCGATGGCGACGCTGTTTTCGAGAAGGGTCCCAGTGACTTCGGATCGACGACTAGTCACAATGATTGTGCCCCTGGTCGTTCTTGGCCAAAGCTCCCAGAGCAAGTCTTCATCCTCGACGTTGTCATAGATGACTAGCCATGAATCTAGCAGCACCCTGGTATTAGCGAATATCAAGGCCGAGTTGTTCGAAAGAGGATCTCACCGTTCTTCTCTAACCAACCGCGCCAGGCACGGGGTGCTTCTGCCAGTTCGTGGGCCTGGTCACCCAAGTTGATCCCGAGTTCCTTGCATGTCTGAGCGGCTGTTGTAAGGGCCTTATGCCGTGTGTCGGCCGAGAACCAAAAGATCCGCGCTTCAAAAACGACCATGTGGTCGTACACAAACTTGACGGCGATGGATGACTTCCCCATGCCACCCAACCCGTAGAGCAAAGCCGAACTTCCAGGACGAGGCTTGCCATCAGGGCACATTAGGTGCTCGCCGAGTTGCTGGGTAATGTCTTCTCGCCCGCAGAACTTCCTATTCAGGGGAACACCGAAACGGGAAGAAGGCCCAAGGGGCTGCTGCCGCTGTGACCTACCTTCAAGTTCAAGTTGTTGAGACTTGGCAACTTCAAATTGGAACTCTCCCTTGACGTGCTTGGATTCACGGTCAATCTGCTCCACCTTTGCCCGGAGAATCTCTTCGATCTCTTGGGGACGCGGCAACTTGTATTTGGCTAGAGATGGGGTGGCTAGTATCAGTACACAAGTACCTGTAGCAGATACGTGGTGATAGACATCATGATGTCACATTGGGAGCCCTCCTCGGTGTTGGGGAATAACTCACGCCCTTTTTGGATCTTGACGCAATACCCGAGGAAGTCAACGACAGACTGACAGAAAACCTCGACTGCTCTGCGAAGTGGGCTGCTGGCTGGGAACATCTCGAGATACCCCTTAAAGCGTTCAAACCTCTGGCAAATGGGCTTGAAATGAGCGATGATGATGGCGGTTAGTTTGGGGTCATTGCTGCTGCTCTTCACGTAGATTAAGATGTCAGATATATCTGCCAATCAATGGATGACGTTCCGGTCATGGAGAGGGACGAACCGCAAAGATGAGCCGAGTGCTGCCCCATATGAAATTGCCAATATCTGGACTCGTTGGTGCAAGAGCGGTGGCGATGCTGGTTAGGGCCTTCAAGCCATCCACCATGACGTCGACGCTCTGGAGGCAATCGGGTGAGAGGTGGGTTCCTGTGTTGGTCTTGAATTTCTGGGTGTCGGCTTCGAGCTCATCGATGGACTTTGTGAATTCAAGGATCTTCAAGAAGGAGTTCGGGCCCACAAGGGACCGAAATGCGTTCAGTTTAGCATCCCAGCTGCCAGTCCTATGTCAGCAAATGCACAGGTAAGTAGGAATGTTCCTACCCAGGTACCACGATCATGAGCTGCTCTAGTACTCAAGCTCACATGCTGTGTTCAAGGGCTTCTTACCTTTCATCGTGTAGCAGTGTGCTCGCAGTCGTCCCGATTTGCGATGATGGGGGTGGGGGTGTGACCTGTGTCACGACGACGGATGGTGCTGGCGCGGTTGCGATGGCAGTTGTTTGCTTCGGCGAGGACTTGAAGGAGCTTCCGATGGTGGTACCGGCCCTCCATGTTGAATTACTGTCTGCGTTGACATGTCTGGACCGTTTGAAGATTCTCGCGACGGATCGTCCCAGCCTGTTGTTGGCCAAGGTTTTCCAGGACTTCATGAGCGGAAACGTGCTCGCGGGCGTGGGAGGCGGCTCAGCACCGAGGGTTCTGTGGTGGGGAATGGGGTCAGTCATGGCAACTGGTTGGAAGCGAATCGAACTGGAATAGAAATGGAGCCCGTGTCCAGTCAAAACGGGAACGGAGTGGAGAGAAGACACCCGGTGCTGGCACGGCGAAAGAAAATTGCCTCAACGGTGAGGAGGATATTTGGGATGCAGCTTGGAACCAGAGGACACCGTGACATTTCTCATTTCTCTTTTCTTACTCATGGCCGGGGGAGCCGCGTCAGTGTGTTGGAAGAAGGCTTCCACGTACCTACCTTCCTCTTTCTCTTTTTTCTTCCACATTTTGTCACAGGAAGGGGCCCATGGCATCAGCCGCAACATTGAGTATGTGTCTCCTTCCAGCGTCTTGGCTCGGCCCCCATAACACCCTCCCATCTGCAGCTGCCTTCCAAGGTAATTGGACGCCGTGGAGGCAGGCAACCTCCAGAAAACACCCCGCGTCTATCGCGGATGGGCGATGCACTTGTGCCCAAGCATCGAGCGGGAAGCCTCGGGCTGACAGTGTGCAACCTCAAAAGGGGACACGACACCCATACACTGATTTTGTCCAATAGTTAGGGTATGTAGCGAGCCTGTGTCCCGCAATGGTGTGGTGATATTCCTGACTCTCCTGGCGAAGTGTGGGTGGTTTCTGCGTTGTCGAGGGAACAGACAGGAGTCCATACCAAGGATGGGTACCTCTACCTGCCACGTCAAGAGGTAGACCCAGGTACTGTTCTTCCGCCGATGGAAAGCGTTACGACTTGAACTTGAGCCGCTCTCGAACTGCCCGTATGGCCCCAGGGAGGATGGACGGCATTCCAAGATGAAGATTCAACAGGACGGGATGATGAATCTGCCGAACCCAACGAACCACTGCATGCACTGGAGTCCCGCCTGATGGGCAGGATCGTGCATGAACCTTAACAATCAGGTATCACGCTTGCATTTACACGGACCCAAGCCCGGATGAGGCTCATGGTGTTGAATACCTGATGGTACAGAGAAGCCACCTACTGAATCCCCTTCAAAAAGCTGCCCAAAGCTCCATCCCCACGAGGATGTGTCAATCACTGAGCAACTGTGCCCTTTCTCAACTTGCAGCTCCGCGGCACTCGGAATTCGGAACAACAACATCCCGGAAACAAAAAAGAACTGGACAGAGGGACAGGGACTTTGCTTCAACATGGGTTCGTTTTTCTCATGTCCACGCGGATGATAGATCACAAGTTGCTAATCGCCTACTTGTCACAGACGGCAAGGACAAGGCCGAGAAAGAGCAGCCCTGGAAGAAGGTCTTTCCTCCGCAAGCCACTGAACCCACGGACACCGGCTCCCCAGCTGAGGGAAGCAGCAAAGACGGGCAGGCAACCGAGGAGTCCGCTCCATGGAAGGGATGGAAGCCCAACCCCGACTTGCCCGACGAGAAACCTTGGTACCAGTGGATGAACGACCCCAGCACCAACCCAAACTTGGGCAAGAACACGAATCTCTCTGGCGAGGCGAGCGGTACAAACGACCCTGTCGAACCATCTGACAGGACCGAGCCTGCCGACACTTCTGACAAGGCCGAGCCTGCAGACCCGCCCGGAGAGAAAGGGGACAAGTCCGACCCTGTGGATGGTCCTGACGAGGAAAGAGGGCAAGGGACCGTGGCGGAGGGTGGCTAGGATGAGGGGTTGCACCGACCAAACCTCGACTTTTTGGGAACAGGCACCTTCCAAAGTTCTGAATGTGCCTCGGGCGGGTTGCTCGTTCCTTTTTTTACTGCATGTCACGATGGAACTTTGTTTGAGAATATCTGTGTCACCAGACATCACCTCTTAGTCGAGATTGTTGAAAACCAGCGCCCTGTCTGAAGACTGTTACCAATCTACCCGACCCAATTCCCAAGAATGACTTGGCTTCCCAGCATCCATCAAATCATACCTGTACCTGTGCCCAGGACTAGTTGGAAAGAAAGAAACCCCCATATATCTGTCATAATGTCATTCCTTGAAGGGGACCCGGCCTGTCAAGACAAGCTTTGGCACATTCATTTTTGTCAGAACCATGTCAGTCAGCTCGAGAAGAGCCTTGTCAGTCCCTGTCAACTTTGGTCAGTGCCGATCTCAAGGAGAGCCCTACAAGTGAGAGCGTACCTTTAGAGCCGGTAATTGCGGCAATCACGCCATACTTCTCTTCGACTTTGCTCGTTGCCGACATGGTAGGCAGTTGGCCGACTCAATCTTGTGTTAGCATCCAGGCCGAAATGACAAGAACTAAACATCGAACTTGGCTTGACATACTTGGAAAAACCACCTCAGGTTGCCCAGCCATCGGGCTCTGGAATGCCTGACGTAAACCCCATGCAAACTCGGCGCGATCTCTCTCCCTCGGACTGATGATAAGAATTCGGGTTAGAAAGAGAGAGGACAAGATAGCGTTGAGGTATACTGACGCAGGACGGTAGATATCACGAGCGTCGGGCTCGCCAAACTTGAACGGTGTGACCATGAATGCGTTTGGTCCAAAAATAGTCTCCATGAAGGATTGGAACTGCTCCCGCTTCTCCTGAATGCCCCTAAACTCGTCCACCGACATTCTCTCCCCGTCTTCCCAGCGCATTTGCATAAGTGGGTTGACGTAAGGGTGTCGCCCGAACTTTGCCTTGTACTTTTCGCGGAACTCGGCCCGACCATGATACTGACCCCATGTTATGTAGCCGTAAAGAACCTGCCCGAGTTAGCAGGGCAAAAAACAGGCAAATGCGCAGGTGAGTTCCTGGGCTTCTTACCGGGCCGAAATATTCCTCAAAAGCTTCCTTGTTGTCTGGTCCCTGGGCACGAGCCCACTCGTCGGGAATGTTGACGACACGCCTCTTTACCCCGAGTAACTCTTCCAGGGAGGTAAACACTTTCTCGTACATAGATCCAGCAAGCTTATCCGTCACAGGGAACAAGTTGGCGGGGTAGATGAGTGTGGGAGGACCCGGAGAGTCGGCAAGGCGCGCCAGCTTCGTATCCTGGTCAGTATCCGTTGCGATACTGCCATTCGCCATCTTGTCTGAGACCAACTTCAGAATATCAAAGTTCTTGGATAAGAACCCAACCATGTCCAGGTCTCTAGACGAATAGTGGTGTGAGCAACTAGCATTCAATGGACCACACGCCGGCGCTTGTGAGGCTGAATTTGACCTACTTGTGGATTTGGACGAGTCCGTCAATGCTTAAAGCTCCTTGAGAGGGACGGAACCCAAAGACGGACTGGCTGGCGGCGGGCTGGCGAACACTCCCCCCAGCTACATCTATCAGCTTCATTCATCAGTGAGGCAAGATGTTCGGTCGTCTTACTGTCTGTTCCAACAGCAAAGTCGAGCCAGTCATAGGCGCCAGAGGACGCCCCAGCACCAAAGCTGCTGCCTCCCGGCGAGCGAAGGCCATCTCCACGTGGGTTCCGAGGTGAGTGGAAATCGACAAAGTCTCCGGTCGGGTCTTCGGCGTCGGCAAACTGGCTCATCCCGGTCTTGCCCACCACAATGGCGCCGAGTTCCTGGAGTTTCTGTACAACTGGGGCGCTCTTTGACGCTTTTCCAAATAGCTCACCAAAATCCATTGAGGAAGCATAGGTTTTGATCCTAGCAATGTCAATGTTGTCTTTAATAGCAACTCTCAGTCCGTTCAAAGGTTTATCTTGTGTGGGGGTGTAATAGAGCCGGGATGGGACGGCGATGGCCATGTTGGGGTATGCCTCTCCGGTTGAGACGTTCAGATAATCGACCCTTGATCCTTGTTAGCTTTGGGTTCCCACCCACTCAAGATGCATTGAATGGACATACCGGCCGGTCCTTGACTGCACCACCGATGCCACGAAGGCGCCCTGTCGGTCCGGGAAGAGCTTACGCACTGGGTGAAAGCCTTGTGATGAGGCAATATACGGCCCCTGTACAAGTCCGATATCCTCGGCCAAGCTGGGGGCAACTATTGCAACATGTGTCACGCCGAGCGTAGACATGTATTTGTTCAGTGTCTGCATATTTCGCAGCTTCTTTTGGCTCCCGTGGCTTCCCACCAGGACCACGAAGGACAGAAAGTCTTTGCTGAAGACATCGTCGGACGCCGTGAAGTGTTCGATCTTGGCCCGCAATGCATCAACCGAAACTTGAGGTAGTACAACAACCGTCGCTGGTTGTAGCCCTCTAATGGGTGGTTCCAGACGTAGGGGGTGCTGTGAGTGCGTAAGTGCATGTGCTCAGAAAGGATACCAATAGACCGGGAAACCGAGCCTCACCTTTTCACCGCTGTGGAACGAAAACGAGCCACTGGGGAGGTCGATGACAGACGAATAGAGGATGGTTTGTGACCGGCCGTCTTCCGGTTCGGGGGGAAGCCGCGAGACCTCGACCTGGAGAGGGGCGCCAAGCCCGATGGCCGGGTTCGAGGCGCCCCTTAGGATGGCTTGCCCAGCGGTGCTAAGGAGACTGAAAAATGGTAAACTGAACATTGGTGGCATGCATTGGTGCCCAATCTAATGGGTACTGCCGTCAAAAGGAAGGGACGGGAAAGCTAGAGGTGGAGTGAGTGAGAAGTCGGCGGGACGTCCCGTTTAAGGGTGCCAGCGAGAGGAATCTGCTTTTGGCGCCTTCCCTGTCGGCATGCAGGCTGGCGCATACCAGACACGACGGCTCGGATTAGTGTAGGAATCAAGGTCCAATAAAGGGATCCAGAAGAATGCACCTACTCCTCCCTCCAGGCCCAGGCGAGGAGGAGGGGAGGCACGGGCGTGGATCTAAATCAGAAGGTGGGGGGGGGGGTGTCATCAAGGTGTGACACCCATCCCCTCGTTTTGGTATCTCACGACGAAAAGCGGCAAGCACATACGGGCGGGCTCCCGCATCGGTGATTCGGTCAACGCATTTTCGATGATCTGTTGGATCGCATGGATAACATCGAATGCATTGCGGAAGATCATACAGTACAACCACGGGCAGGTGCTTCAAGTCTTATAGCTAACTCGGGCAGCCACTTCAAATTACTATGATTCCAAATCACCGGTCAATAGCGCAAAATCGAATCCTCCAACACCCGGGTCCAACGCTCAGCAGAAACCGGAGCGTAACGCGCAATGGAGGACGAAAAACATCAAGGTACTGCCAGCCTACCCATTTGCAAGTGCCAAGCACGTGGAATATACCTATGTTGACACAATCTGAAGCCATCAGGACCCAGATTTATTACCTCTCCCCCCTGCCGATATACCGCACCCAGAAGCCATACTACATCAACTTCCCGGTGGCCGACCCAGATGTTCCCCAGCACAATGTATGTCACCGACGCTACGGAGATGTCCTGATGCACGACATACGTGAGCGGGAGGACGCGTTTGATCTCGACACCCAAGGATTCAAACTCACACGCCATTGCACGTCGATGACCAACGGCGAGTTTGAGAACGACCGCGTCATCCGGGCCAAGTACTACCCGGAGATCATCGACCTCATCACCAGGGTCTTGGGGGCGGCACAAGTGTTCCCGTTCGAGCACACGGTATGTACTCCCCGTCCCCGAGTTCCGTACTCCTCGGGATAACGAGCCTATCGTTATTGATGGGTGAGCTCAGCACCGTTTGGCGAATTCAGCTGTGGAAGGGTGTGGTCGTGACCGCAAGAGGAAGCCGTTGACTGCTGCTCACATTGGTAGGTGATTACATTTGACGATCCTTCTTTATTGAGCCCGAGATCATGCTGAACAGCACGGAAAAAGACCAAACCGCACGGGCGTCTGAGAATCGGGTTCGATACCACATGGGAGAGCAGGCCGACGAGCTCCTCAAAGGTCGATATCAGATAGTCAAGTAGGTCAATCGGTCTGCTCTCTCCTCCCCTGGACGAACTCTTACACTCTATCGGTGCATCAGCATCTGGCGTCCCCTCTTTGGCCCCCTCAGGGACTTCCCGCTGTGCTTGGGTGACTTTCGCACCTTCGACCTTGACCGGGACGCAGAACCGACTGACCTCGTCTTTCCCCATTTCGTGGGTGAGTCGATGAACCTGTATCAGCACCCCAACCATACTTGGTACTTTGCCAGCGACCAGATGCGAGACGAAGTCTGGATGCTCAAGTGCTTCGACAGCAAAGACGGCGTCGCGAAAGGTATGTTCCCCCCTGATGTTCAGGTTCTGCTCGGGCCCTTTGCACTCGGCCAAAACTTCCCGTCGTAGATGTCGACAACATCTGACCATCATTCCACAGCTGCCCCCCACTGCTCGTTCGATATCCAAAATGGATCCTTTAAGGAACGTCCAAGGGAAAGTGTCGAGGTTCGCTGCCTCGTCTTTTATGGGGCTGAGTAAGCCGGTAGGGAATAGAAGGGACTCATTCACCTACAGTACCTGGGAAGTTGTGTGATCGAGACAAAGTTTCCGAGTCCATCTACCATATTGAAGTCCAGTGTTCGTGTCAACTTCAAGTTCAAGTTTCCGGTCAAAGCACCTTGTAGGGGGCAAGAATTCTAGGGAACAACTGAGCTCGCTTAATATTGCTGTATTGGGCACCTGTCAGCCCCTGAGATCAAAGTGATGATGGTGGTGATGCCGTACGGCGCGCAAGATAGAGACTGCTTGGAGTTTTGTGGCTACAAAGAGTATTTGAATTACTAAGTCTGTCTCTCTAGAAGTAGGAGCCCAAGGGGGCTCCGTAGCCAGTATTTATATACAAAAGGTCCCTATAGATCCTTCCTATCTTCCTCCATCTGCCGTATATAATTGCCGCCCTGTTACGGTACCTAGAATAATACTATAGCGGCTTAAATAGCGGTTTGTTTAAAGAGTTATACGTAAGTAGGCGGCCGAAGTCGGTTTTACCTGTAGATAGTAGGAAATAGAAATTAGATAAAGGGGTTGTAAGTATAGCCGCGCTAAGGTATAGCTTAAAGAGGCGATTCGGACTTATAACCCTCGATATACCCCTTAGTTTCTTAGTATTATAGCTATAAAACTAAAGGGAGAGAAGGTTAAGTCCTAGAAATAAAGTATAAGGCTAGTAATAATAGTTATATACTATTAAGTAATCTTAACTATAGTAGTAAGATATTTTTCTAAGGAGAAATAAAGGAAAAGGGGTCTTTATTAGCGTAAAGCCTCGTCGGTATTAAGTAGGTTAGTTACCGTCGTCGCTATCGCCGGCCTCCGGCTTAGTAATAACGAGCCGAAGGTCTTAAAGGTTAAGGTACCTCCTAAAGTTCTTAAACTTTTAAAGGGGGAGGTTCTTAGTAAGCTTATCGGAGGGTATATCGGCGGTAGGGAGATACTTTATAGTAAAGGTCCCTTTAACGTATTCCTACTTTAACTATATATTCTAGATATCTATATAATTAAGGCGGGTCTTAACCCTCTCCGCGCTTACGATAAGGCGGATAGTCTAGATATTATTATAGCCGATCCTTAGAGACTACCCTAGGTTAAGCGTAATCTTCTTATAAAAGCGTTTAAAAGCTATACTCTCTCCTACGGTCCTTTATAAGGCTAGGAGCTTTACCTTTATAGTAAAAGTAGTAATTATATCCTAGTAAAAGGATTTCTAGACGATAAGCCCGCCGAATAACTTAAAGAGGTACTTCTAGGAGGACTTACAAGTCTAGGGGTTATTTACAAAGGAAGCGTTTAATAAGATAGTAAGGGCCGGCTCTTCTTCTTCTAATCTTTTTTAAGGTACCTCGTCTATCTCTTAAGGTACCTCGTCTAGTATTCCGGTAAAGATAATCGAGAGATACCTTAATATATAAAGGTACTTAATATATTACTATACTACTTTAAAATAAGGTTCCGACGGATTTAAGAGGAACTTAGCTAACTTAATAGTAATATAAGCGACGTTAGCTCTTACTATAATAAAGGTATAAAGGATTATTCCGGCTATCTTTTATATAAGTCGGACTTTTTACTTAATAGCTTAGCCTTCGGCGGTCGGAAGTAGGGGGATAGTAGGGATAGGGATCGTTAGCGGTACCTTAGAATCGATAAGGCCGAACCTTACGGTAGCCTTCTCTAAGTAGCCGTCGAGCGTAAGAAATAACTTCTTATTAAGCCTATTCCTAATAACTCGGATACCGAGGAAGTATTTAAGCTTAGGGGCTTCTTTTATCTTATACCTTATCCTAATCTTACTAATAATATCGTTAGCTTTCTTAGTATAATCCTTATAGTAGAAGATAAGGATATCGTTTATATAGAAGAGAAGGGTAAGGTTAGAGTTAAAGAAGATATAGGGCTTTTTCTTAAATTAAGTTAGGCCGACTATAGTAAGTATTTTAGATAGCTTAAGGAACTAGAGCTAAAGGGATTTATAAAGTCCGTAGATAGCTTTATTAACTTACTATACAACCCTAGGCTTAGTAATTCCTAACGGGTTACTATAGTATACTAGTTATATTAGGTTAGTATTAAAAAACGCTATTATAATATTAAACTAACGGATCTCGAGGTCGAAAGCTACGGCGTAAGCGAGGAAGGTATAAAACGATTTCGTAGCGAGGGTATAGGTATAGGTCTCTTCTAGACTATACTCTTATAGGTCTCCTTTCGTAACGAGTCGAGCCTTATAGTTAGTAACTCTCTTAGCCTCGTCTCTTTTATAGGTAAATACCTAGTTAAAGGGTATAAGTTCTTTACCTTCCGGGATATCTTTAATATTAATATATTAGAAGACTTTCTTCTCTTTTATCTTCTCTAGCTCCTTAATATAGGCTTTATAAAAGTCTTCGGCCTTAGGGTATTTATAAAGCTAGGAATAGTATCGAAAAGGGAGAGGGAGATCGTCGACCTTTTCCGTAAGGGTTCTAGTTACCGTTATAACGGTCTTATAAAAGGTTCGGCTAGCCTATAGAAGTAAGAAACCGACTACTTTAATTATAGGAAGTTAATATTCGTCGGGGTCCTTTAATCTCGTAAGGGGTTTTATAAAAATTATATTAACGCTCCCGTCTTTCTTACTTTTCTACCTCTTTAATTTCTCCGCCTCGATAACTTTCTTAAATAGCTTAGTTTACCGGGTCGATCGGCGGAGGGTTTATAAGGAAAAGAAATCGATATCGCTTAAGACGGGAGAGAGGTTTTTATTTAATATCGGAGATAAGGTTTTTACTCCCGAAGGGGTAAGGTTTTTAGGGTTTACCGGTTAAAGCCGGAGGACCGTTATAATAGTAGACTAGGTTTTAAAACTTATTAATCGGAAGGCGGGAGATAAGGTTAAGGCTTTAATAGTTACCGGGGTAACTATAATAACTAGTCGGGTTTACCCCTTTTCCTTTTTAGGGGTAGGAGCCGTAGTATTTTTCCCTTTATCGGGGATCTTATAAAATACTCCGCCTAACGTAAAAGCTATATCTATTATAATTAACGGTACTAGGGTTTTTATTTAAGTAAAGGAAGGTTTTAAAGTAAATACTATATAGATAGTTAACTTATCTACCGATACTAGCGTTAAGGTTAGTACTAGGGACCGGGTTACCCTTAGTAGTAGTTCGAAAACTTATTTAAGGGGTTCGGCCTCGTAGCCCGGATCGTTATTATTATCCTTAAAGTTAAAAGTATCTTTATCTTTATCGTCGTCGTCGTCGTCGTCCCTTTCTTCTTCGTTATTATCGTTAAAACTAGAAGAGGATTCGGTAACGGTATAGAACGACTCCTTCCTATAGGGTTTATTAGTTATCCGTTATACTTAACTCTCGAGAGTTATAGTAGTAAGTTCTCCGTAAAGGTATCTTAGTTATTATACGAAGGCGCTATTAAACTACCCGTATTCGTTAATATACAACGTCGGTTCCGGCGTACCCTTAAGCGACGGGAGTCCTAGTAACCGGAAGCCCTTTTCTACCCCTAAGTCCTACTCGACTAAGGAAAGAGGTACTTCCGGCGCTATTTCCGTAGGTTATAGCGTAGGAGGTATCCCTATTATAACGACGATCTTATTAAGGATAACCTCCTTACCGGCCGTAGCCTAGTAGTTAACCTATTAGATTAAACTAAATAGTAATTCGGTATCCTTAAAGATATAGGGATCCGGGAGCTTAAAGGCTTTTATCTACTTTATAGTAACGGTAGTAGAAAGTATAAGCGTTTACTTTTCTCTAGGGTCGTAAAATACGTTCTCGTTAAATATAACGTCGCGTATATTAATAACCTTATCTACAGTAGGGATCTATATACGGTATACGTTAAAGGCCGTATAGCCGACTAAGTATCCGATATAGGCGTATAGGTTATTATTATAATAAACCCTTTCCTCTTTTCTTTTTACGGCCTACTTTAACGGGTAGGTACGGTACCCCTAGGCCTTAATATTAGTTTAGTTAAGTCGGAGATCCTTATTTAAGGCTATAAGTTAACGGGGCTTAAACTACCGGTAATAGGCCGCGAACTATAAGAGGAAGACCTCGTTCGGGGTCGCCTAGTTATTAGTCTTTAAGGGGCTACGGTTCCGGAGGAATATGGTAGCCGAGTACGTTTTATTTTAAAGGTACTTAGGGAGGCCGGCCCCTATAATTATAATACGGGTAATAGTCTTAATAATACCGCCTATACGTTCGGCGAGGCCGTTAGGTTCCGAGGTAGCTATAGTAGTTTATTCGATTTTAATCCTCTTTTCCGCGGCCTACTATTAAAATTAAGTAAGGTTCCTAGTCTTCTTTTTCTCTTAAGTAGCGAAGACTAAGTCCTTATCTATCTTAATCTTAACGACGGAAAGGCCGAACTAAGTCCTTACTTATTTAATAAAGCAGAGGAGTAGTTCGGGGGTATAGTTTTTCTTCTCGAATATAATAATCTAGATATAGCTACTATACTTATCCTCGATAAATATAAAGTATTTATAACTATTAATAGCCGTTAGCTAGATAAAAATATTAGTCGAGATATAAAAAAAGGGTTACTAAGCCTTAATTTCTAGGGGGTTTTTTATAACGAGGTTCTTAGCTTTAGTAATACTATAGGTAACGTACTCGATTATAGGTAGCTTTACGATTTTAACTCCCTATACGTTTCGGATTATATATTCTAAAGCTTCGGCGTTTAAGTACCCGGTACGGAAATACTATATCTCGGGCGTATCGGTTCTCTTATAAAAGTAGTTCTTAAAGGGCCGGAAGATCTAACGGATAGTAGTATTTACCGAGCTAAAAGCGCCGAAAGCGATAACGCCGTCGTTAATAATAGGGAGGCGTACGGGCTCCGTCGTAATAGGAGTATATTCTACGAAGTATAGATCCTTTTAAAGCGTAAGTTTTATTACTACCGTTAAGTTAGTAAGGGCTCCTTATCTAATCGTATCGTCCTCCCTATAGATCTAGAGGCCCGACTTCCTTATTAGGTTACCGGAAACGATATTAATATAAAAGTTAAGGATATAAGCGACGTTCTTAAGAATAAGATCCTTTTTAGTTCCGTTAAGGGTTCGGTAGGTAACCTTAATCGTACAGCGGCTACGCCTATAGACTTAGAAAGTAAAATCGCTTATACTAACGTAGTCCCTATCGCTTACTTTCTTATAAGAACTAGTATTAAAGAGGTTAAGAGAGTTAGCTATATAGGTAGTTATACCGTTATCCTAGATAATTAATTTTAAAAGGCGGTAGATACTTCCGATACTACTAAAGGCTAAGACTACGGTTTAAGGGTTATAATAAGAAGGCCGGAGTATAGCGCCGACGAATATTTTATTTAGGGGGTTCTAGCCGGGGCCGGGGTTATTATTCCCTTAACGGAGAGTTATCGAAAGCTATACTTACTTTAAAGTTTAAATTTCCCTCTTTACTAGCTCCTTCCTACGATCTTCTATATAGTTATATTCGCCTAATACGATATTACGGGTAGCCTAGTAGTAGGTAGGGAGATAGGTAGTTTATCCGTAAATATAAAGGTTTAAGTTAGTATTCCGGTATCTAGATTATTTACCCTCTCGGCCTTACCCGAATCCCCCTCGGCCTTTATAGCCGCCCCTTAATTACAAAGGGGCCCCGCTACTATTACGAGAGTTATTATTACTAGATATAAAGAAAGGTTATTCCTAAAAGGTAGCCTTAATAAACTTACTAGTATTCGGCCTAGACTTAAGGTCGTTACTAATATTACGGAAAACCTCTATATATTACTTAATATCCTTCGTTTCGGTACCCTTATAGTAGTAGGTTTAGGCTTATATTAGGGCGATAGAATAGTAAAGGGAGTTATAGTAGTTAGCGGTATCGAGGAAGGTTCGGATACCTTTAAATCCCTTTACCTTTTTAAAGGTAATAGTCTTAATAGTATTATATACCTCTAACTACCTTACAAACTAGTTCTTACAAGATAAACCTCGGCTAGTAAACTTAAGTACGTCTTAGTAGGTCTTAAGTACCTAGTCCTTCTCGTAAAAAGTATCTAAGGTAGCGTATTATTTTAAGTATACTACGATCTTATAAAGGGAAGCCGTAGGATTAATACTATAGTAGATTATTTTTTCAATATATCTACTTATCTACTTAATAACGCTATTAACCTTTATCTATTAACGTTAATAACTACGTTTAGCCGTATAAAAGTTAGCTAGGGAAGTTTTAAAGGAAGCCTTCTACTTAGGGGTAGTAAGTTTTATAAATTCGGTACGCGTAAGGGTCCTTCTTATACCGGCCTTCTCCTTAGGAAAGAAGTCCTAGTAGTTTAGCTTTTTAAAGGGAGCCCTTAGTTTAAGGGGCTTACCCTCGTCCGTAAAGTTATTTATATCTATATATCGTTCGATATTATAAGTACGGAGTACTTAGATTAACGCCTTAAACTATCTTAACTAGTCTAACCTCTTACGGAAGAACTCCTTTATAAGGGTAATAGTATTCTCCTTACCGGCTATAATTCGAAGATATTTAACGAACTTAATATAGCGTAAAGTATAAGGGGGAGGTACGGGGTCCTTAAGGTTTAGTATTACGTACTATTTAACGACGAACTTATCGTAGGTTTCTCCGAACTAGTTAAGGGTATCTCTTTATTCGTTATATTTAATCCCTCCTTAGTATAGGTAGTACTCCTATAAAAACTCTTCTATAGGGAAAGACCGGAGATACTACGGATCTTTTTTAAGGTATAGGAATAGTCGGATTAATATAGGGGGTTTAAGGGTTTTCCTACTTATCTCCTAATTACCTTAGGCTTTACCTTCTTCTTAGTAGTAATCGTAATATCTTTTATAGCTTCGATCGTAATCTCTTCCGTAAGTTCTTCCTTAGGCTCGGACCGTATTATCTTAGTTCTAACCTATACCGTAACGGGTACGGTATATTACCAGGGGGTAACGGGGATCCGAGTAGTACTTTTATAGCCCGTAAGTCTATAATAAGACCCCGGTAATAGGGCCCGGCTTATTACTAGGACTAGGGGGCTACGGCTACGGGTAGTTTACTACTATAGTATAATAGTTTAATCCCGTAAGGCCGTAGTACTAGTCCCGGGGGAGAGGCTACGGTAGTAAGTAATAGTCCTTACCGAAAAAGGGCTTCTAAGATCTTACCTACGCGTAGTTATTTATTAAAGAATAGGCGAATAGTCTCCGGGATCTTATACTATATATATAGTTACCTATTAAAGGCTAGAGGAGAAGGAGATACGGTATTCCTTAAGAGGAAGAGGCGTTAAACCCGACTTAGGAAAAGGGGGCGTTAAAGCCGGCGGCGTAATAATCCTATCATCGTCGTGGAAGAGTACGGCGAGCTGAATCCTAAGGGGGAGACCGGTAGTTAAAAGGGGGAATCTAGGGGCGTTAACTAAAGGTATCGCTATCGCCGTAAGCTAATCCTACCGTATATTACGCCGGATCCTTATATTAGTACGGGTAGTAGCGCGAGTTAAAGGGTTAGTAATAGTCCGATCGAAGTAGGAATACTATTATTTATACGGTAAGTTATATAGAGATAAGTATAGGCTAGTACTAAAGGCTAATAAACCTATAAGTTTAAAACTAATATAATAAAGGTTATAGCCGGTCTATAATCTTATAGTTACTAAAATAATTAATCTCGGCGTAAGCTTTAATTTATTAAAGGTATTCCGTATAAGCTAAGGCCCGTAAGAGAGGTTAGTCGATATCTATAGTATTATATTAGGGCCTAATAGGTATAGGAGGAATACCGAAGATATCGTTAGCTTATTAGTATAACGCTAGGTAATCGGAGAAGTAAAAACGGAGTAATAAGGGAGAGAAGGGGAAATAGAAAAGAACTTTAAGTTTAGGGACTAGTTATACTAGTATATATTAGGTAAAATTAGATATAAAAGGTAGTAGGAGGTATAAAGGGAGGTTAGTAATATAGGTAAAGTATTAGCGACGATTTAGTAAAAGACCTAATATTAAAGAGGACTACTAGGGCGGACTTCGGAGTCCTAAATACCTTACGGTATAACCGATATAAGGGTATTACTAGTTAAGGAAGGTAATAGCGGAAACGACAGCTCTAGTTACTTAGAGTAGTAGTTAAAGCCCCGGGCTTATAACTATTAGCCTTTAAAATTAAAGTAATAATAGTAGTAATACCGTACGGCGCGTAAGATAGAGACTATTTAGAGTTTTATAGCTATAAAGAGTATTTAAATTACTAAGTTTATCTCTCTAGAAGTAGGAGCCTAAGGGGGCTCCGTAGCTAGTATTTATATATAAAAGGTCCCTATAGATCCTCCCTATCTTCCTCTATCTGCCGTATATAATTGCCGCCCTGTTACGGTGCCTAGAATGATACTATAGCGGCTTGAATAGCGGCTTGTTTAAAGAGCTGTACGTAAGTAGGCGGCCGAAGTCGGTTTTGCCTGTAGATGGTGGGAAATAGGGGTTGGATAAAGGGGTCGCAGGTGTGGCCGCGCCAAGGCACGGCTCAAAGAGGCGATTCGGACCTGCAACCCTCGACAGCACCCCCCTTCCCCTCACCCTGGTCCATATCCTGTCAGCAGCGTCCGTGTCCCGGTTACGCCCATCAAGAACTCGCGATCTCCTCACCAAATATGGCACTTCTGCCAAGCTTCTTGTGCTTCAAGTTCTGCTTGCTGTACCGTGTCATCATGTTTTTCACACCGACTCTCTCTTCAAACCCACTATGATTGGTAAAGGCTTCGATGAGCTGTTAATCTGGCGCCCACGTCAAACACCTATCGCCTGTGTAGATCGCATGATGGAAAGCCTCATTGTGTCATTAGTTGTGACTGGACAGTTGGTTCCAACTTCCTTCCAGCCCCATAATAGTCCACGATGAGCGGCTGGCGAGAAAACTCCGGCATATTTCACTGTTGACAGACATGTACACCGGTATGGAGGTGGGTACCTCTGGGCCATGTACCCAGGAAGACGTGACCTTCGGGCACTAGACGTGGCTGCTTGCATTTCCAATGCATCTCTCGGCGTCCTGCATGTAGCTTGAGTCGGATGGCATCAATGTTGCCCACGGGAGGATGCTTCTGCAATGGTGCTCGTCCCTCTTCTAGCCTTCCGTAGTTCATGATTCGCTGACTACCATGTATGACCTGAGAAGCGCAGACCCAACATAGGTAGGTTGTATGGTTTGGGAACCGCTTGCATGGAGCTCATCTGTGCTTACTTTAAGCGTGTGGGGTAACCAGGGTGCGCCTATGAGAAACCAAAGTCCCTGGGCAAGGGGACAACGTGGATGGATTCCACTTGCTATGCCACCTCGGCCGCATATGTGCTGGCCATGTCCAACTACATGAAAGAAGGTTGGGCGGTTGGTCTGCGATACACAGTGATTGGGTGCCTTGGGCTACAATATACGCGCCGTAGTCCAATGGTCCAGAATCCAGAAGGCGGGGGTTTTACTCACCTGCCCCAGCATGAGCACACACATTCCGCCAGCCAGGTCTTTGCCTGGCTGTATCAAGGGAGTTCAGTGGGCGGATTGGATATTTCGAAGCGAAACCGACAGAGGACCGAGGGGAGATGGCAGTGCCTAGTCTCAACGCCATTGCCTGGCGGTAACCGACATTTACAATGGGCAGGCTGATTAACGATCAGGAGAGACGCCACAACATGCTTCCCGTTGCCGTCGCAGTTGTCTTCCGCCGAAAGACTTCTTGTGGAATAGACAAGGCTCTGCCTTGCATACCCGCAAAAATGCTGTTGTACCTGAACAAGGTTTCGCAAAGGCCACGCAAACTCCATCTCTTGTACTACGCGGGAATGAGTGGAGCGAGGATTGGAACCAATCGGGGTGAATCTCGATCGGGGGACGGCCGCTGTTGGTGCAGAGGCGCGAATTGGTGGACGTCGCCTTCCGGATCGGGGCGAAGCGAACCAGGGCTGGTTGGTCGAGAAGAAGTCGTGGACCGTCAGGGTTATTCTGAGTATCCGACGATGTCGTGGAAGGAGGGACGGAGGGGTTGAAGAAAGGATTGCATTCTGACTCCAAGGGAACTGGGGAGTTGACGAGAAACTCCGTCACTCAACACATGGGGTGATACACATCCCGTAAATTCGAATATGCCCTGAACTCCTGCACGCTCTTCCGCAAAGGCAAACCCCTTTAAATGAACAACTTCTTCCCCTTGTGGTTGACGCTCTTGGCAAATGGATCCGATGTGGCCTCGGTGGCCGAGAAATCCTCGTCCAGTACTCGCTTGGGGAAGCCCTCGAAGGACGTGGCAAACGCAGCAACAGAGTGAGCGACCAGCTATCGCGCAAGTTAGCACCGACATCCACCCACGAGGACTCGTCGAGGAACATACCTTGGAGTTGAGCTCCCAAGCCGTCAAGTTCAGGTTGCTCATGTTATCACACAGCTGGTGATAGCAGACATCATACGGAACACCATCCTCGCCACCGAACATGGCCGCCTCCTTCTTCGTCTTGATCCCCTCGGCACCAGTCGCGATACCGCCCGCCGGGATGCCGTTCCGGATGAAGCCGTCATAGTCGCTGCGCCCATCAAACGGAATGTACGTATGGTTGACCCCGTTCTTGCCGTACCAGTCGACGTACAGGTCCCTCAAGGCCTGGGATCCCGCCGGGTTGACCTTGTCGCGCGCATCATACACCTGATACGCAAAGTTGGGACTGGCGAGCATGTCGTAGTCCATGAACAGGCGGATCTTCTTGTTCTCCTCGGCCGACAGCGTGTTGGCGTAAAAGTCGGACCCGAGCAGCCCCTCCTCCTCTCCGGACCACCATGCAAAGCGCACGCAGTTGTTGATACGGAAGCGCGATAGCTGCTTGGCCACCTCGAGCACCGTGACGCTTCCAGATCCGTCATCGTTCACGCCGGGTCCTTCGGCCACAGAATCGCTATGCCCGCCCAGCATGACACAGTTGTCCTGATCGCCGTACTTGGTCTGCGCGATGATGTTGTTCGTCTTGATCGTGTTGACCTCGGCATCGATGTAGGCCGTCCCGGCGACCTTTTCGGAGGCCTTGAGCTTGGCGAGGTAGGGCGCCGCTTCGCCGCCCGAGAGGCCAAAGGTGGCGACGTGGTCCGGGGAGGGCACGCCAAGGGTGCCGCCCACGGGGGCATCCTCGTAGTTGTAGACGACAGCGGCGATCGCGCCCGCCTTGCCAGCGTTGGCGGACTTGGTGCCAAATGGGCATGTGCCGCGCTTGATGAAAGCGATATTGCCGGCGACAGAGGATGGGAAGTCGGACTCATCGCAGCCTTCGTTGTCGACGAGGACAAGTTCGCCGTCGACGGGTTCCTTGTTCTTCGTCGGGGGTGTCAAGGACATGGGGTAGGCGGTCTCGGGGAGGTCGGATTCGAGGAGGAGTCTGTATTCGAAGACGGCGCCGGTTACGGCTGGGAAGGGCTGCTTTGAGACGGTGTAGTAGTCGCCGAGGCTCTTGAGCGTGTCGTGTATGTACTTGAGGGTGCCGAGGTGGCCATCGCTGCCGATAACGCGGGTGCGGTGGTTGTAGGCGTGCTTGCTGCGGCCGGCGATCTTGTAGAGATGCTTTGCGCGCTCGAGGAGAGCTTCGGTCTTGATGGTGGCCTCGAGAGCCTCGGACGTGACCAGGGGCTTCTTGTGGTAGGCCGTCTCTGCCCACGAGGGCGCTTCGATGGCTGGGAGCTCGTCATTGCCGGACCCAATTGGTTTTTGGCGGTCGAGCGACGCCGAAGCGACAGCCAGCGTCGCGAGGCCGTGAAGAGCAAGGTGCGAGAGTCCCATCGTGATTGTTTTGATGGTGGTGATGGGAGAGAAGAGGGAGAAGGGGAGAAGGACGAGGACGTGACCAGAGGATCGCGACGCCTCGCCTCGGCAAATGTGTCATGCCAAGACCACTGAGTGACCCTGATGGTTGAGACAGGCACCGGTCGACGATAAGATAAGATAACACCTGATAAGCATGTTGGCAGGGAGATCGAGGGCGGTGGCGCAGGGGCCGTTTGCTGCAAGGGCAATCTCCTGCATGAACTCACTCCTTCAGCACAGCCCAGCCGCTTTGCAACCATCAACACCACCCCAACGATCCTGGAGGGAACCCACGATGCCGCCTGACCTACAGTCGAACAGCCACAAGATCATTTGTGCCAGCCCGTGTCTGCAACAGGACTGCGCAAAGTTTGAGCCCGTGTGGGTGCGGATGCTCCCATGAACTCGAATGGCGGTGCTCCCCAGTGGAGTGGAGGATGGCCCCCCGGGTCGCGGACAGCAGCCAAAATCGCTTCATTCTCAAGGACGATTGATGAGGAAGAAATGTATTCAAGGTGAATCTCTAGGGGTATCAAATCCATCTGCCCTTTCCCAGGGCTCCTTTCCCAATTCCAGAATCCGATAACAAAACAAAATCCCAGGGGGTATCTATCACAAGCCAAAAGGAAAAAGAGTAAAGAAATCTAGCAATCGCCCTCATCCTCCACATCCTCCACCATCACCCTCAACCTCTTCTGACTCCCCGTCTGCCTCCCACTCTCCTTTACACCCTGCCTCCCCTTCTGGGCTTCCTTCCTCCACACCTCCCTCTCATGTCCAAAGCACCTCACCAGCCCCTCCTCGGCCTCCCCCGTCCCCGCCAAAACAACACTCAACCTCCCGCGCCTGCACCCCTCCTCCACGCACGAGTGCCCCTTGCAATACCCCCCCAGCGGCACATACACCAGACACCCGGCCGCGCGACACTCCTCGAACCCGGCACTGCTCGTGCCGTCGCGACTGAACGCATCACTCGCCGTCTTCTCCCCCACTGCATGCACGCTGCAAAACGACCCCGGCCCGCACGCCGCCGAGTTCACACACGTCGGCACGCGGCACTGGTGGTCGCGGCAAAAGGACGAGCCGTCCTGGCGGGAGTACAGGCACGCGGGGCGGCGGCAGGCGTGGCTGGCGCAAAAGAGGGGGAGGTGCTGGATCTTGCCCGGGGATGACTCGACGGGGGGGATGGTGGCGTTGAAGCACGTGTCAAAGGTGCACTTGTGCTCGGCGCAGAGGGTGCCGCCGCCGGGGTGGCGCTCGCCAGTGCAGTCCGGGACGCGGCAGCCGTGGTCGAGGCAGTAGCGCCGGTGGGCGTGGAGCTTGGTGCGGCCGCAGCCGGCGAGGGCGCACTTTGTCGCGAGGTGGGTGTGGCAGAGGAACTCGAGGCGGCCGGTTGCGGTGCGGTGGCAGGGCCGCGAGCAGGACGCGAGGCCGCACTTGAGGTGGTCGCGGCAGCGGGTGTCGGAGACGGCTTGGAGGGAGCAGGTGCCGCCGCCGCCTTGGCAGGTGTGGGTTTGGCAGTAGTTGCTGTAGGACTCGTGGTCCGGCTTGGAGGTGCACTGGGGAGCGGCGCACACCTGGTGCTCACGGCAGGTCTTGGAGACGTGGTCGTCGATGCCCGACTTGCAGTTGTCGTGGCTGCACCGGTGGGAGGGGCAGAACCAGGGGTGAGTGTCGTCTTCGTGGTCTTGGACGTCATCGTAGGAACCGGTGTGTCGGCATTCCTGGGCAGCGCAGGTCATGTCTGAGACGGGGTTAGCTGTGTCCATGCAGGTGGTGGTTGGAAGGAAGAGTCTCACGTTCAAGGCAGTACCTTTCCCCCTTTACAGGTTGAGTACCGCAGAAGAATCCATCCTCGATGGGCAATCTCCTGAAGCAAGTATCTGAGCAGCCATATGTTAGTTCCAGGTCACTCGCGTGGACATAGGGGTGGACTTACGGGGCATGCAGTACTTGGAGTAGATCTTCTTCTCGTCGGTCTTCACGTAACAGTGCTTCTTCCTGCAGCCGCTGACCTTGCAAGCTCTATCCAGACGTGATGATCGCCGGACCGAAGAGGTGTTGGAGGTCCACGAGTTCTGACGGGTGGCCATTGGAGCCGGTGCGGATTCCATGTCCCGCTGGATGTGATGTGTAAGTGTCGAGGGCTTGTCGAGGGCTTCGAAACTTGAGAGGCGCAACAGCGGTTTTGTGATTGGGATTACTGGTAAAGGCTTCTTGACAAGAGACTGGGTACTGGGTCCGAGTTGAAGAAAATATATATCCAATGGATCGTCTTGAAGGCAAGACATGAACGTTGAGGCGTTTTTAAGTGTACTTACACCAACACCGGGTTGCCAAGCCTCCGCAGTCCTCCGGGAGGCCGCTTGGCCAATACAGTGGCTTTGCCCACCATTGTGCCCTCAGAAGGCCGCGGTGGTTGCACTGACCGACCGGGCCGCGTCAATCCCGCGACCACGCGGGGGCGGTGCCCACCACATTCGACCCCCTCACCGAGCAGGACTTTAAAGCAAAGTTCTTCCCCGTCATGAGTCCTGGCGAAAACGGCCCCCAAGCACCCCTTGCGACGATGGCCGATGCCTCCCAACGCGCCATGGATAAATTGCTCCCATCTCGGCGACCCCTTTGGTTGTTCAGCTTGGGCGCCCTCATGACCGGACAAAGATGAGAAGCTGAGCAGAAAGGCATCCGCGTCTGAGCGACGCATCGAAACCAGGCAGCATCGCCGCTCTGGGAAAATTGACCAGCAGAATTTTCTTGTCCGACGGAACACAATGGAAAGGTTCGTCCACATCGCTCGGAGCAGACGCGTCGACGACGCACCGGAGTGCGCTTCAAGTCTGCCCCGGCGTTGCCTTTGGGTAACAATGACCCCGTGGGGAAGTGTCAGAACGACCAATTCATCCGGGGGCGTGAAAAGTTTTCCAATTTTCAGCCGCAACGAGCTGAGAGGAAGATTGTTTCAAGTTTGGGGCATTGCTTACGGAGACCGTAGGACTTGGTCATCATGGTCTCGGTGAGTGCGCCACGGCCATCGACGTCGAATGTTGAACGGGGGATGGTGTTGAGAGGAGGTGGTCAGGTGGTGATTGTGGGCACGGTGGTGTTCTGAAGATGTCAGCCTGGGGCCCCGCCAGCCTGGCCGGCGACACCGACCTGCTGGTTCGTCATACTTCAGCCACCGGAGTCTGGCCCGCCCCAGTGTCCGGATCGGTCGCCGCGATCGCTGACTTGCTCTTCTCCTCGCTGAATGAAGACAAATCCCGGGATAGGCACCTGCGATTGCATCTCCTTCCGAGGATGCGGAATACCTGCTTGACTTGAAACTTTTGGTTCGTTACGACAGGTTGCCGGTCTCGGACTGGGAGATGATATTTACATCATATTGTGATCAAATTCGCCAGGCCAACGATTGCAAAGGGAAAAACTTTAAATTTCCCCGCCTGCCGACCAAATACCTTTGTCGCAAAGTCCATTCATCCATCCCCAAGAAGATCGCAGCTTGCAACTCGAACAAAGGTTGGAGAGGAGGGGCAGGGGAGGAATTGGAGAAGGTCGGACCCACTTCTCCAACTGGCAGGGTGTCCCATTGGGCGCATGGGACGTGGCTTCAAAAGTCTTGACATCATCATCACATCAGACCGCGATCGCGAGTCCACTTGAGACGTCGGTTCCTGCCTGTTCAAGACCTTTTGGACGAAAAGATCCGGCCAACAGGATGATCACCACGAATTTTCTCCCACTTGCCGACGTGACCCGCCTTTGTGCCATGATCGCTACACTCGCTGCTTATCGATCAGGTCCTTGAGCAAACGACGTCATGACTCTGGATCTCCAAAGCCGTAGCTGTGAGACCTTCTCCCGCCCATATAGCCCCCCTTTCTCGTCTGCAATCCCTTGGCTCCGACCATGTATCCAATCTCCCATCCCATCAACACCCTCTCTGATATGGCAGGCAAGGGCATCATTCCCGCAACCATGGAAAAGGCACAGCAGGCAATCATGGGCCACGGCTCCGACAAGATCAAAGATCTTGCCCAAGAGACCAAGGAGATGACGTCGAGTGGCCGCCTCACCACCGACTATGGCGTCAAGCAGACCAGTGCCGACGACTGGCTCAAGGTCGTTAGCCAGGACAAGCAGGGCCCCATGCTTCTCGAGGACCCTCTTGGCCGTGAGAGGGTATGCTCGCTGCCCCCTCGCTGATGCCTCCCCATGGCTCCCGCTGACCACCGTTCCCCAGATCCACCGCTTCGACCACGAGCGTATCCCAGAGCGTGTTGTCCATGCCCGCGGAAGCGGCGCGTTTGGCACCTTCACCCTCTTCGAGAGCGCGGAGGATGTAACGTGCGCCCCTGTCCTCACCGACACCTCGCGCAAGACGCCCATCTTCATCCGCTTCTCTACCGTTCTCGGAAGCCGCGGCAGTGCCGACACGGTCCGTGACGTGCGAGGCTTCGCCGTCAAGTTCTACACACAGGAGGGCAACTGGGACATTGTCGCCAACAACATCCCCGTCTTCTTCATCCAGGACGCCATCAAGTTCCCTGACGTCATCCACGCCGGCAAGCCCGAGCCGCACAATGAGGTTCCGCAGGCCCAGACGGCTCACAACAACTTCTGGGACTTCCAGTTCAACCACACTGAGGCGACACACATGTTTATGTGGGCGGTAGGGACTCCTCTACCCAGATTTGTCGGCATGGCTGACCAGTTTAGATGAGTGATCGAGGCATCCCCCGCTCGTACCGCATGATGCAGGGCTTCGGTGTCAACACCTTCACTCTCCTCAATGCCAAGGGTGAGCGCCACTTTGTCAAGTTCGTGTGGACCCCCGAGCTGGGCGTACACTCGTTGGTCTGGGACGAGGCCCTCAAGCTTGCCGGCGAGGATCCCGACTTCCATCGCAAGGATCTCTGGGAGGCCATCGAGAACGGCGTCTATCCGAAGTGGAAGTTTGGCATCCAGGTGATCCCCGAGGCCGACGAGCACAAATTCGACTTTGACATTCTCGACGCCACCAAGATCTGGCCCGAGGATCTCATTCCAGTTCGCTACATTGGCCAGCTTGAACTCAACCGCAACCCCGACGAGTTCTTCACCCAGGTCGAGCAGATTGCCTTCTGCACGAGCCACATCGTCCCCGGCATTGGCTTCTCCAACGACCCGCTTCTCCAGGGCCGCAACTTCAGCTACTTCGACACCCAACTCTCGCGACTTGGTGTCAACTGGCAAGAGCTTCCCATCAACCGCCCTGTCTGCCCTGTCATGAACTTCAACCGCGATGGCGCGATGCGGCACACCATCACAAAGGGCACAGTCAACTACTGGCCTAACCGGTTTGAGGCCTGCCCACCAGCGTCCGAGGCCGAGGGCGGGTATGCCGAGTACGCAGAGAAGATTGTCGGGATCAAGGCTCGCGCACGCAGCGCCAAGTTCAAGGAGCACTTCAACCAGGCGCAGCTCTTCTGGAACAGCATGTCTCCAATCGAGAAGAACCACATCATCAACGCGCTGTCGTTCGAGCTTGATCACTGCGAAGACCCGGTAGTCTACACTCGCATGGTCAAGCGCTTGGCCGACATCGATCTCGGTCTTGCGCAGACCGTTGCGAACATGGTTGGCGGCGAAGCGCCGACTGAGTCGGCCCACCCGAACCACGGACGCAAAACTATCAACCTGTCGATGTCCGACTTCCCTCCCGCCAAACCAACCATTGCCGCGCGCCGTGTTGCCATCATTGTCGCGGACGGCTATGATGCGGTTGCTTTCAACGCCGTCTACGCTGCCTTGACGGCTGCCCTCGCTGTTCCCCTCGTCATTGGAACCCGCCGCAACAAGATCATTGCCTCCGACGGCACCACTCATATTACACCACACCATCACCTCGAGGGATTCCGGTCGGTCATGGTCGACGCTGTGTTCGTCCCCGGCGGCGAGAAGTCGGTCAAGACATTGTCACAAAACGGCCGCGCCGTCCACTGGGTGCGCGAAGCCTTTGGCCATCTCAAGGCGATTGGCGCCACTGGCGAGGCCGTCGCATTTGTGGAGAAGGCCGTCGGTTTGGATGGTCAGATCCAAGTCTCGAGCGGTGATGACTTGCTGGAGAGCTATGGTGTGGTGACCCTCAGGGCGACCAGGCCAGAGAGCTTTGGGGAGTTCAAGGAGATTGTGAAGGGTGCCGCTGGTTTCGTGCCCAAGTTCTTCGAGATGATTGCGGCGCATCGCTGCTTCGCGCGAGAGGAGGCTGGACTCCACAGCCAGGTTGCGTTTTAAGGGCCGGGCTAGGTCTGGACTGATGAAGTGATGACGATTGGAGTCTGGTGTTTTAGGCGAGGACCGTTAACCTAATAGAATTGTTCAATATTATGTTACCTTCCCTCAATGTGCAATATGTGATTTGTTAGCCGTCTCTTCCGCTGCCAAGTCCTTGCGTGCCGGCCAGCCCCGGACCAACGCCGGAGCCAAGCCGGAGTTGGCCCCACTGTTGTCCCGGGGTCAAGCCCGTAACTCGGCCCATCTCGGGCTTGGCACCGTCAAGTGCAAGGCAGACAACCTCGAATCTCAACAAATACACCCCTTACACTTGGGACGGCGACCTCTTGGAAGAAACAGGGACCCATTACTCGTCCATTGCAGTCACAAGGTCGTGTAAGTCTTTGCTCACACCCAGAAGCTGAACCGGGTACCCACTCTCCTCTTCAACTCAGGGGCTCGGCTCCATGGACCAACCTATCAATGGTGTTGTAAGCCGTGACAGAAGGCATCCCAAGTTCTTCTCGAGGCGTCGCTAGACACCCTAGAAGGAGAGACAGCCCTACTTTTACACGCTGGTGTCCTACTACCGGATTTGCATGGCTTTTGGTCCGGATAAAATCGCTGTGCCGTCCCAGCGGGACGGATAAAAGCCCGCCACAACCCTCCTCCTCGGCTACAGCCTATCGGACCTTGTACGTTACCACCGATGCTCGCGAAAATAACTCTCGAGGAAATGGCAGCGTCATTCCTCCTCGGACCAGGCAAACTACGGAGAGATCAAAGCGAAGAGCCCCCTCGCATCTCCACACACCGAAGCCTTGACACCTGCTAGATAGAGTCTCATGATGGCTCTCTGGGTTACAACGCGCTGCCGATTAATATATGTCCCGTCTCTTGTACCCGAGGGAGCATTGGCCTTGAGACGAAACACCTCGATGGTGTGGGGGGCAAAGCTCACTGGGACGGTGGCGAGATGTCGAATATGGCCCTCATTGGGCTGACATGAGATGGACCTGGTTTTCCGGTTGCTTCATTGGTGGAGTTTCCTGCTCCAGACAAATAGGAGAGAACTGGTACCTGATCCCGTGGGCTAAAATAAGACTCACGCACCCGAGTGTCGATCTTCAACTATAGCGAGTCCTCCTGGTGATCTGGTGCCGTCTTTTTGTTAGCCCCTGGAAGTAGCATCCCAAAGGTGATCAACAGGAGCCTGAGTATTGGAAGCTGAACTTCATAGCTCCAAGATCGGACGAGCCACGCGTGTAGTCGGAACAATTGCGTTGCCAACACCTCTTCCCGAGCAACGTGCTTCTGACAGACGCCACATGACGCCCCTCCCGCGCCGTGTGCCGAATCCGAGCTTTTCCTCAGGAAAGGGGGCAACTGTTTCGCCGCCTTTTCCCCGGCTTCTCATGCTACTATCCCGGATTCCGACTGCATGCCGCCCACCACGAACCGCTACCACGCCCAGGCTGCATACCTCAGCCTCACACACGGCATAAACTCGCCCTCCTGCGTCGTCCCTTTGCGCCCACGCGTTCCTCTCGGCTACGCTTCCTGCTGACGGCTTCATATTGCGGCGGGAAGGTAATGTAACGAGCCAAGCTCGCGGGTCCTCCAGAGTGACCATACGCACCGAAGCACCCATGACGATGTCGGGCAGCAGAGTCCAACCGCTACAGACATGACGACCGTTGTGGTAATCGGAGGCGAGGAACTGCGAAGATAGGGGTGAACGGGACCGGCCCGATGTTCCTCCTCTGTGCTGTTACCACCCGTCCTGTCCCGCTCCTTAGCTCTGTTGTTCCTTGGCATCTCGTCGATCACGACCTGGGTGTGGGTGATAGCGTGACGACGGCGAGGGACGGGATGGCTTCTTGGTGTCCTTGGAGAGCCCTGTGCTCCGCCTCTCAGGTTAACGTCGGCGATGACGGATGCCTGGTGTGCCGACGTCGGTGACGGGACTGACGGCTTCCAAGACTTGCGCCCCATGTTCAACTCGGGGGAAATCGTCTGAGGGTGTCGTGCAGCCGCCGTCAGTCCTCACGGAGGGTCAGTATAAAAGCCCAAACGCGTCCCCGTATCTTGGGACATACTCAACCACATATCCCACCACATTCGTTCCCTTCTGCCATGATGGGTCAGTTCAACTTTTTGGCAACGACCTGCTGCGTCGTTGTCTGCAGTCTCTTTGCTTCGACAGCCTGGGCCACCCCACTCCTTGATAGCTCCTACCCCAAGCTCCCTGAGCCACTTTTGGCCAGGCAGGTTGGACCCATCACCCCAGGTGGCAAGCCATGCGGTCAAAACAACGCCACCAATCGCGGCTGCTGGAGGAACCAGTGGAACGTCAGCACCGACTACGAGTTTTTCCACCCACCTGCCTTTAGCAACAGAGTCGTATGTCTGAAGTCTCACCTCCTCCTGCCTTCCTCCACTGACACGCACCTCAGTTCGACTTCCACATCACCAATGTCACCAACTGGATGGGCCCCGACGGGGTTGTCAAGCATGCCCTGCTCATCAACAGTTTGTTCCCCCAACCCATCCTGTGGTGCAGTGCCAGAGAATAACAGTTCCCAGACCAATTCCCCGGCCCCACTCTCGAGGCCGACTGGGGCGACTACGTCACTGTCAATGTTTACAACGACATGCAAGACAACGGGTGGGTCCTGTCCAAAGTCTTCCCCACAGTGGCACATCTGACAACCACAGAACTTCCATCCACTGGCACGGCATCCGACAGTTTGGTGAGAGCGACAACGATGGCGCCAACGGGGTTACAGAGTGCCCGATCCCACCAGGTGAGCCCGTCCTGGTGTGTTTTCCCTTCTTAAATACACGTGAAACTAACGTGAACCTTTCAAACAGGACACATGAAGACCTACGCGTTCCACGTGACGCAGTACGGAACCTCTTGGTATCATTCACAGTATGTTATGCGTTATCCCCTCTATATCCATGCCAAAACTGACATCAAAAAAAGCTACTCGAACCAGTTTGGGAATGGAATCGTCGGCAGTCTCATCGTCCGTGGCCCCGCGTCGGCCAACTACGACATCGACCTCGGCCCCTACCACATGACCGACTACTACCACGAGACGGCCGACCGGCTCACGCTCAAGTCTGAACTTGTGGCCAACGGCGGCCCCCCTGACTCCCAGAATATCATGATTCGGGGCAAAAATGTCCACCACATCACGGGTGCTGGGAAGCATGACCGCCTGACACTGACCCCGGGGAAGAAGCACCTTCTCCGTCTCATCAACGCCTCCGTCGACAACTCCTTCACCGTCTCCCTGGTTGGCCACAACTTCACCGTCATCGCCACTGACCTCGTCCCTGTCACGCCGACCGTCCGCTCCCGCCTCTTCCTCGCCGTCGGCCAGCGCTACGACGTCATCATCGACGCCACCGCCCCCGTCGCCAACTACTGGCTCAACGCGACCCTCGAGGCCACCAACCAGTGCGGCCGCACCCTGAACCCCTACCCCGCCGGCATCATCTCCTACGAGGGCGCCTCCACCACCGCCCTGCCCACCGACCGCGGCACCTTCGTCCCCGCCACCTGCGTCGGCGAGACGGGCTTCGTCCCCATCGTCAAGCGCACCCTGTCCCCGTCGCAGTTCGTGCCCAAGCCGGTGCTCCCCATCACCATCGCGACCCCCGTGCACGACCCGGCCCGCGGCGCCGTGTTCGAGTGGCGGGTGCGCAACACGGCCATCAACGTCGAGTGGGACCACCCGGTGCTCGAGTACGTGCTCGAGGGGAACGACACGTTCCCGGGCAAGATCAACCTCATCGACGTGCCCGAGGCGGAGCAGTGGGTGTTTTGGGTGATCCAGAACGACTTTGTGCTGCCGCACCCGATCCACCTGCACGGGCACGACATGATGATACTGGGGATCGGGCCGGGGCAGTTTGACGTGACGCGCGACGTCGGGGCGCTGCAGTTTGACAACCCGGTGCGGAGGGACGTGGTGCAGATGCCCGGGAACAGCTGGCTGGTGATTGCGTACAAGACGGACAACCCGGGGTGCTGGCTGATGCACTGCCATATCGGGTGGCACGTGGCGGCGGGGTTGGGGATCCAGTTCTTGGAGCGGAAGACGGAGATCAGGCAGCTGATGAACTTGGAGAAGTTGAAGCCGACTTGCGATGCGTGGAGGGCGTACGAGCCGACGAGTCCGTATCTGCCAAAGACGGATTCGGGGCTGAGGAAGAGGGGGTGGGCGCCGAGTCTGAATCCGGGGAGGAGCGGGAGGGGGATGATGAATATGGGGGATGGGAAGCCGGCGGTGAGGAGGTTGTGGTGAGAAGATGGAGGCCCGGGGGTGAATTTTTTTCTGGTTGCTGTTCGTGGTTTGTTGTTCTATTCTCCCCTATACCTTTTGCATAGCACACGCATTTGTTGGCAATTCGAAGTCTTGTTCGTCTGTGGAATGTCAGCAACACTGCTTCAAGGGTCGTGAGTTTCCCCAGCCCGACATTGTTCAAGTTTCCAAGCACCGGGGTGATGCACGACGAGAGTGCGGAGGAGTCTACTGGAGAGTCCTCGTCACTGTCGTCCCCACTGGGCTGCTGCTGCTCTTGGGGCTGAGGCTCCTGCTCTCCTTGCCCTAAGTTGCCATTTTACTTCTTCTTCTTCTTTTGGGATGGGTTCCCATCCGTGGTGACATGATCACCGTGGGGTGTGGCTTCATCATTCTCGCCCTCGTCGTCCTTGGACGACAACTCGGCGGCCTTCTGCTCGAGGGAACCCTTGGGGAAAAGGTGGGCATGGCTTTGGTATCACTCTCTTCTCTGCGAGCGGCTCATGGTGGAGCTGGAATGACAAACGGGTTGGCAAGTGACTCTTTCTGTGAGGAAGGTGCCTTGAGCGAATCTTTCAAAGCCCTGCCCCTGTGCTCCATCGGACTTCCCCGGCCCGCCAAAATCAGCAATGGATCTGACACAGGCTCAGCACTTCCATACAACAAGGCCTACAACAAGGCAAAGGTTTAAGAATGCAGTGAGTAAAACTCCCTGTAACCCCTCGGGCTTGGCTAATTCCGCAAAGTCATCGTCAACACCACCGCTGGTTTACCAACACCGGGGAACTCGAGACACCTATCACCACCCCCAGCCAAGCACCCCAAGTCCAGGCGATGAATGTTCACATGGCGGAAGACACAAGAGAGCACGTCATATGGTGGACAAGGCATTTGATCATTCATGTCTTTAATTCGTCATCTCGGTCATGCTATCAGTCGTGTCGGATATCAAGGGCTGTTTCTGCTCCTCAACCACCAGTCCAACCAGTCAAGTCCTCGGGCGCATCAAATCCATGATTTACTCTACTACCGGGTCAGTCCTGGCCATAGCTGTCAAAGAAGGCGACTTACCAAAGACGAACTGGCCGTCCTGGTTGCCAATGCGCTCGGAGAGGTTGACATCGCGGTGGATGAGCTCGCCCTCGCAGTTGCGGAGGTTGGCGCGGAGGATGGGCACGCCGTCGCCACCCTCGATGGAGAAGGTGATCTCCTCGGCGCTACCGGCAAAGTCACCAGCACCCCACTCAAAGTTGCCTGGACGGTGGACAAGTCAGCGTGCTGCCGGCCAAGAAAGCAGCCGGGGAAGAGAAGACGAACCGTCGTTGTTGCCAAGGACGCTGTTGAGGTCGAGCTCGGCGTCGACGAGGTCGCCGTTGCCGTTGCGGAGGGCGGCACGGAGCATGTGGCCGTCGTCGACGCGAATGTTCTCAGCGGAGGCGTGGAAAGACATGGTGTTTGTGTGTGGGGATGAGATGTCGGTGGGGATGGATGGATCTGGAGAGTGACGGGCCACGAGCAGAGAGGGGGAAGTCGTTGGTTTATTTATGCTCGACGAGTCGAGCTCCAGACTCAATATGACAACACCCCATCGTGCGAGGGGTCAAACGGGCCCAACAAGGACCCAGAGGACTCCAACGAGCCACAAGCTACCCCTCGGTTCCATTGGGACTGGGGATGGAATGCCCCTCGTCTCTTCCCGCGGTGCGTGCCGCGTTTCCGATCTCAGGCGTCCACGGCGCCCAGGTTGCCTCCCTCCCCTCTTTACGCGGAGTGCCGTCGCGCTTGTCGTTAATGTGGAGGCCTCTGCTCCACATGCAGAGAATCTGTTGGAGACGGCAGGACATGGAAATCACACGACGCATCGTGGCCGGCGCACCTGCCTCGGCGACCATGACACGAGCCTGGGAGACTGGATGGACTCGAGGCACTTCAACACGTCGCACCTTCTGTTTGACGAGCAGTCCCCCGAAAACGATGACCGAGTCGTTTGTACCTGCCCGCCAAGGTCCTCGCCGAGGGACACGACATGCGCCGTGTCCACCCAGGCCGGGATCAGCCAAGAACGTTGATGGAGGTGGCGCGACTGCATCCCTCCACCACAGGGTCCAGTGGAGGGCACCTTCGTCACGACCCCACGTTTGTGGGCAGCGAGTCCAGACTCGACGGACGCGAAGAACCCGGTCTCGCTGAACTGACCGGTGTCGTTTGGAAGAAAACAGACAAGATCCAATTACGAATGTCCACGCGGCTTGAAATGGCTCTGCGTAGATGGGATGATGCCATCAGGGGGTTGGGGTTGCCAGTATTTACCCGCGCGGTTGCTAGGCGGACATGGAGGGGTAGGAGGGGTAATGGGGAAAAGGGGCTGACTGCCCGTTTGAACTTTGCAGCTGGCGGCCTCTCGTCTGATCAACACCACCACCAGAAAATAGATTGTGTTGCATGTTTTGCATCTTGTGTCCAGACGTACGAACCGGGAGTTCGGAAGAGACAACAGCAGCACGGGGAAGGACACTTGGCGCCTTCCAAACCGATCAATCGAGTCTTCGGTGTGCGTCTGTCGGTTTCGATTGTCGTCTCGCTTGCCCCTCTTCTTGTGGACCATGTCACCACAGTGGTTTGGGGCCTGCATGCGGAGACGCGGCCTCATCCGTCAATACCCCGCGATGTTGACAAGAGTGACATGTCTCGAACGGCCTTGTCATATTTCCCCGAATGTCTGCGGCGTCTATTGGTACAAATGTGTCGCTTCAACTCCAGTCGATATCTTACAGGTCCTCCTCGCCTTGGACACGCCTAATAACGACACCCACCTCCTCGTCGCCCGCCCATCATGCCGCCTCCTCCCATTCTTCGCCCACCACCAAACATGCGGCCGCCGGTGGCCCTCATCGGCGGACCGTGGTGACCTCCTCCCATCATGCCATGTCCCATCCCGTGCCCGTGCCCTCCGGAAATGACGACGGGTCGAACGGGCTGCGAATGGCCGTATGCTGTCCGACGAGAAGAACGGCCGAATCCAAAACACATTTTGCTGGCTTGTGAAGTCGGTTGAATGTTTGTTTCTGCCCAATGGTTAGTACACCCCCTTATGCACCTCGATTCGACTGACCGCCGATTCCAAGTCACGTACCTGTTGATGTGGTCGAACTTTCTGAAATCTTGGAAATGTTGTTGCTGATTGAGTTGCAGATGTTGTTCTTGATGGGAATGATCTGCTTCATTCCACGTCCAATTCCTTCAAGACGTTGATACTTTATACACATCAAGTCGTCCGTAAACACAGCCGTGACACCGGTGACGTCAAGACGACGAACGACGTAGTTGTCGTGCCAAGCGAGCCGAGTTACGACAAACTCCCCATCGCCACAGCCTGGAAGCGTCGCGCTCGGCTTCACGGCACCGCCAAAACCTCATCTTCACTTGCCCGCAAACCTCACTGATTCGACCTCAGATAACTCGGCCGGCCCGAACGGCAAACACGGGCGTCTTGGCCCACGAAAGCCATCGCAAACATGCATCTCACTCTCAAAAAATGAAGTGACGTCCTGGTGACGCACCTCACCTCACCTCACCTCTCCTCTCACCAAACCCAGCATGCACTCACTCAATCACCAGGCAAAACCACCCTCCCCCCCTGCACGACCCCCCCCTCAAACACAATCACACGTGCATCCCCCTCCACCTCCCGTTTATCGGCCCCAGTCATTTCATGACTTTCGTTGGGACTGCGAGCGTGGTCAGTTGACCGGTCTGTCTGTGGAAGGCGACGAGGAGACTACCTATCTAACGATTAGGACGTCCTACGTACCAGTGAAGGACACACAGAAGCGCCAGAAGAAAAACACCTGGCTGGCGGCGACGATGTTGAGCCGGCCCCTGAATACAAAGAGGACAACCTCGACCAGGACGACGCTGCTGACGGGGATGGTGTCATCACGATCGATGACGCCGATGGCATCGACGAGAACGATGGCCCGAAGAGGCTCACCGATGCCGCCGGCCCGGGTGGCACCACTGCTGCCATTGTCGAGGCGACGAACCGCTCGCTGCTCTCCCTGCCCCGGACGGCGGCTCATCGCCCGAGTTCGAGGCTCGCCTCCGGTCCGTCTTGGACGGCCCGGGGTTGACACAATGGCTGTTGCAGAACGATCTGGAGAGCCTCCTGGCACTCCCATTCAACAAGTGGCCAGTGCACGCTACCCTGCTCACTCTGGTTCGCCATATCACTTAACACATTCCTATTCACGTCCAACACATCTTCGCCAAGGATGACATGACCATCGCCGACCTGCAGAGCCTGCCCACCATCAAGCGGCGCGACAAGCGCTGAGGTGTGTACGCCGACATCCCGGTGGCCCAGGACGGCGAGGTCGCCCTGTATGTGGCATCAACATACGCGGTCCAAGGCTTCAAAGTACGCATGTCTCAACACAAGCAGAAGGCCAATCCCAACTACAAGGGCCGCGGCTCCGACAGGAGGGGGAAACATGCCATCTGGATCATGGAGCAGAAGGCCAACGTCTCGTTCAAAGCCCTGGTCATTTTCCCCAGAGACGACCATTGGAGAACGTTCATCCGGTTCGTTGGGGGCGTTTTCATGCTCACTTAATCAACATTGTCGAGAAGGACTTCAACACTGGCGTCGACGGGATCATTGCCGGCATCCGGGCCGGATGCCCTGGCCTCCCCGACTTCCAAGACCTCGGACTGAACCGAGCATGGACCCTGTGCCAGTCGCTATGCTCAAGATCCCTGCAGAATCTCTGGACCCAGCCATGCTTCGCTGGACCAGACGGCTGCTACCTGGATACTTTCTACTTGTCCAGCTAAGCCTCGAAGACAGTCCTGGAGGTCCTGACGTTAGAATTGGAGGTCTCGAGGTCAGAACAAAGGGCCTAGCGCCCTTGGCGGGAGGTCCGTCTCACACCAACAAACAACCGGTACTGGACTGCATGTCAGCACAGATACCGCTGGTGTTTTTCTCTCTGCCTTCGATTTTGGGATTGCCAACAAAGTACTTGGTCATGAGGGCTTGGGGTTCTTGGTCATCTTCACTGGCACGCGATGAACTTCAAGGTTCTTGTGTCCCGATATGGTTTGTTTTTGATGGAAATATCGAGGCCATGAAACTCTCTACCGATCCGCCCAGCGGTCCGATGCATGCTTACCACGACTCATACACATAGCACAGCGGCGTCCCGCCAACCGTGTCCATGGCATCGCCAATGGTGATGTTGCGGTGCAGCGGCTCAAAGCCCATGTTGTCCCCCAGCTTCGACACGGGCGACACCGGCCTGTTGAACATGGTGCCCGTCCCCGAGATCTCCTTGCCGCGCTTCTCCCAGTCCAGGTTCTGCCAGATGAAGTGCATCCGGTCCATGTTGCCGTGATGCAGATAGAACCCCGGCTCGAGCGCCGAAAAATGAAAATCGCTCCCTGGGTCGCCGCTTATCGCATAGTGCCCGCCGGTGTGCACGCCCATGCTAAAGTCCTTGCCGCCGTCGCCCTTGACGCCCTCGCCCTGCGACCCGGCCTGGAAGACGTCCATGGTGCTCGCGTACAGGATCAGCTCCGTGGTGCGGCGCAGCGACGCCCACTTGGTGCAGATGTCGTCGTTGAGGTCCCGCTTGAGGCAGCGCGGGTTGTGGCGGAGCGGGTCGCCGCCGCCGAAGGTCGTCGGGCCGAGGTTGACCGTGACCTTGCTGAAGGGGCCCGTCTTGACGCAGCCGCCGCCGGTGCCGGCCTTGGCGCCCGCCATGGCCGGGCTCTTGCGCGCCACGTACTCGCCGTTGCCGCCGAGCGAGTACTCGCTGCCGTCCCAGAGGGGCGACTTGTCGAGCTTGCCGCAGTCGAGGCCCCACTCCCAGTAGGGGAAGACGCCCGTGTAGCCGCACATGTTCTTGAGGTCCTCCTCGAGCACCCAGTTGTAGTGGCGGTGCCAGGGGAGGAAGAGGGCGTTGTTGTGGACGAAGGGGGTCTAGGGGTCTGTGAGTTGGGGGCTTTGGGGGTGTGTAAGTGGGGGTGGGCTCACCTCGTAGTAGTGGAGGACGCCGTAGTCGTCCCAGGCGGACTTGGCACCGGCGATGCCCTTGTAGCGCGCCGGCTTGTTCATCAGGCATGTCACGGCCTCTTGGTATCCCTTACGGTCGGTGAGGGTCATGTTGCGCCTGGGGGTGTCAGCTGGGAATCCAACTCAGGGGTTGGGATGCCGTACCATTCCTTGCGGATCTTGACCTTGTCCTTGGTGCACCCCGACGTCGACTTGGCCGCGCGGGCCATGGCATTGTCGTAGGCGATCTTGCCGAGCTGGCGGATGGCCTCGCCCGAGTCGATCTGGGCCTGGGTGAAGGTCGGGATGGTGGCAGCCAACGCCGTGCTGGCGAGGGCCGCGGCCGCGAGAGACTTGAGGATGTACATGTTGTCGTCCTGCCTGGTCGTCGCTTTTCCTGGTTGCAAGACACACCAACCCCGAAAGCAAAACAGGAGAGAAGGCCCTGGGTTATGAACCCGGCCACAGATGTCCCTCGGGTCTACTTCCGGGGCCCGATGCGCGGAAATGGCGAATGTCGTCCACCTCAAAACCCTGTCCCAGGCCCCAGCTCACAACACAAACAAGGGCCACTATCAAAAGACGTCTAAATACATTAGCCCTCTCGCGCAGAATCTCACCCTGTGACTTGGTCACCGGCAGGGTCTCGTCCAAGGAGGGTCCCGTTGGTGTCGCGGAAACATTGACCGCTGCGGCCCGGCCAATAGGGTAAAATGGAACGGGAGGAAACAGTCTAGAAGAAGTGAAGAACGTTGCCCCATTGGTGCCCAGACACTTTGTTCCAATAAGCCGCACCTGGGGCCCTGCTATGCTCTGGGGCACAATCGTTATAGCAGACAGCCCGGCACTTGGTGGGCGGTATGCTACTCGCCGCCCAATTTTCCCATCTGGGCGGCGGACGGCGATGTTACGGCCAGGCTCCGCTCGCGGCTACCTTGACGGCACTTGACGCTGGGCACTCGGAAGCGGCGCCGCCAAGGTCGAATAAATTTGTTTCTGACGGGGAGTGGCGTTGATCTGCAGGATGGATCAATTTGCAGTCTTGGGTCCTTTGGGGATGACGAAGCCGTTGGGACTCTAGACCACATTCTTGCTCTGGTGGATGCATTGCGCCAAATTGCAATCAGTGTCAAATTATGGGCAGTAAGCGAAGGGTGCGAGAAGGAGCGAAGGGTTCGACATTTCCAGGTTCCCAAGATGTCAGACTGAGGATGGTGCGGATCTAGACGAGAGCTGGAGAAACCTCGCATTATCCCCGAGATCTGCTTGAGCTCGGCTCTCGGAATGTGGGGACGGCAAAGATATATTAACCCAAGACCATGGTCCAACCGATTGCCTCGTTTCGGAAACGACTCGGGTTTATGGGGGGGGGGAGGGGGGGTTTGGAGTAGGGAGGCGAGTGTACCTCGATCTGCCGGTATTCTAAACGTCGGCGACGGAGTTCCTCCTCGTAATTCTCTTGGGGAGTACAGCTACCTAGGTATCTAGTAGCTCAGTAATATTGAATTCTTCGACCCTCGACCACCCATGTCGAAAGTATCTGCACCGCTACTTCAACCTCTTCTCTACTACCAATACTTTTCCCATTCAAATCGAAGGTTTTCCGCAGAGTCGGTGCCTGTGTTTCCTTGACTGATACTACCCTCTCCCCGGCTGCCAGTGTCCCCATGAACTTCGTCTCTTGCCTGTCTTCGGGGTTCTCCAGGAACAGCGCTGCCACTGACAGAGCAGAAATCTTCCACACATCATAATCAAGAAACTCGCCGGTGGTACTGTCCAGTATCAGCTTGATCACCAGCTCGTCGAATGACCGGCCTCCTTCCTCCCTCGGCCTTACTCGAAGGTACAGGTTAATCCTTGCCCCGGAATCAGTTCGAATGGCACTGAATAGAGATCGACTCGGAGCTCCCAAGACTCCCTGGAAGGACACAGATGCCGCAGCCCCTCGTCCCGTGCCGCAGGTTGCTTGTAGTCTGGGGCAATAATACTCCAAGATGTCTAGTCCGACGTCGTGAGTGAGATCCAATGTGAACCTCTTTTGCCCTTTTTCGACACTGACCTCATTCCTGGGTCCGTACGGCAAGATCGTCAATGTCTTGAGGACATCCTTCATCTCATAACCTGCGAGATGGATAAGGGGCATCGGATGACGGTAATAGTCTTTCGCAACTGCCGTTCCGTCTTCAATGTCTTGGAGCTGTGCGATGTGACCAAGCCTCTCAACTGGAAAGCCGATCAACCAGCCATCGAACTCCATGACGGGCAATACCGCATATGTTCCTCCTGGGTAGCGTAAGAGGCTGAGGGAAATGTGAAGTCCAACGTTGGTCAAGAAGAAGGGCTTATTCACGACTTCCGCCGGAAAGGCAGGCCTCGCAGACTGGATGCGAGTGCACCCCTTAAAATCTCTCGGAGAGGAGGCGAAAATCTGGCCAACCTTTGTTAACCCGAGGGGCTGGCGATAGCCCCAGACGAACAGTGACTGGTCGTCGGACGTTCGCAGGATCTCGTGTTGAAGGCGCTGAAATGCTCGTTCTCCCTCGCCGTACAGAAGTGGCATGTTGACACCAAAGAGGCCGAGGAGGCAATAGGCCTCGTCTTCGACCCGGGTGGTCGTCCGTCGAGCCGCCCAAGACATTCTTTTTGCAACGCTGAATGCCGAAAGACTCGGCCCTTTGGGTCGGGGGTTGAGGATATCCTTATCGATACCCGTGATTTCCTCAAGCCGCCCCGCAATCTCCTGCCTGGAGGCGATGTACTTCCAGTCTTTGTTGAAAAAGAAAACATGACTCGGCACCAGAAGTTCCTGGAGTGTCCAGCCTCTTGTGAACCATTTGCTTCGCGGGAAGTCTGACTCTGATTCCGTGCTTTCGCGGGTCGGGATTTTGCGGGCCAGGCGGTCTGCAAAAAAAATTGCAGAGACGTCGCTCAGATAGGCAGTGCAGAACATGGCCTGCTCGTACCACTTGTACATGGAGTTGATAGCCTCGGATAGCTCGGCACTGCTCTCTTTGTTGATGCAACACGTGTCGATCCAGACGTGGTTGAAGGATGGGACAACGTCGTCATTTTCGTCGACGCCTTCTCTGGAACCGTCCTCTTCGGAGAGGCTGGAGACTGGGAGATATTGAAATTTCTCGGGGTCCTGTACATATTCTTGAACGAGCATAACGAAGTTGAGGATCTTGGAGTACCCGCTGCGGGTCTTGAGGGCGGTGTATTTTTCCCGGACTCGGAGTTGTTGTTTGGGGGGGAATTCGTCGATGATGCCGTCTCTGAGCTCCTGCTCGTAGTTGAGAATCCAGTTGTAGTCTTGGAAAGATATCTCCTGGTCCTCCCATGTGTGTGAAAGAATGATGTATCTGCCCAAAGTCAGATCTGATCCAACATACGCGCCATTTCCTGGGCTGCAGGATGTCATACTTTGGGATTCTGTCTCCAAAAAACTCTTCCAGCTCAAGGGTGTTGATGTTGATGAGACGCATCGTGGTGATGGCACGGGATGAAGCAGTTGACTTGGAATACACGGACTGTTGGATGGGCTCGGGATCAATTCTCCTGACACGTTGATGTCGTGATGATGGGTAGGTAGGTTGGGAGGTGGGAAGAATGGAAACCAACCCCGCTCTTGTCAGCAGGCGGTTTCCATCCCCCAGGCTCCCGAATTTGATTGGGCAGGTAGTCGTCAGCTCATTCTGCTGACGTGAAGGCAGCAGTCACTCACTCTTCAACGGCGTACCCCGCAGGCAGCTCCGACCATTGATCCGTGAAATTTCGAGAGGCGGTGAGGCGGGAATTGAAATGGTGACGGTGTGAATACCTATATGAATGCATGAATTCCGTCGAGTCTCGTTTCTGCTCTGAAAACCCTCACAAATTTACATCCATCCTGTCAGGTCGTGTGGCTCAGTGGTTAAGGCATCTGCTTTACAGAGACTCACACGAGTCATTCAAAGACGCAGAGGATCGCAGGTTCGATCCCTGCCACGATCATACCAGGTGTGGGCAGTCAATGGCAGCTGCCATGACTTGTTTTTTGCTGTTTCTTGACGAAACAAACAACCCCCTTTTTTTGGACAATTCTTATGTGGACGTTGAGAAAATCACAAACCATCCATTCTCTCGGGATTGATCAGATGTGCAGCAGCCTAGATCTCGTGTCTTTTACACCCCTGTGTATTTTTGCTCGAGTAGACCATCGCTCTATTGCAATCTTTTCCTAATCTCATCGTCATAAAGTCATCATCATAGGTAGCAGACATCATAAGGTCGATCCAAGTGCACGCTCGCTTGCTTTTTTCCACCTTGCGTCCAGCCCCTGTCTTCTCATCACCCCGACAACGATCAACCCCTATCCCCTTCGCGCCGCCCCATCCCCACCCGGTGGCCCCCAGGGACTGTACTGTTCCTGACCAGTGTATCCCCCCAACTGTTGTTGACTTTGTCCCTGCGCCTGACCAGACTGCCAACCGCCATTCGCCCCCTCCCCCAGACTCCCCACTCTGACACCCGGTACACCTGCATCGCCCACTTCTCCACCACCAGGAACCCCCAAACCACCCCCACCCCCTGTCCTCCTCGTCCCTCTCCCTCCCCTCGTTCGCCGTCCATTCATATACCCCCCAAACTGAACTCCCGGCACCCCTCCAAGCGGCGCTGAAGGTGGTGGCGGCGGCGGCGGCATGATCTCAGCGCTCCTCCGACCCCCTCCCCCTGACCCAAGAAAGGTCTGCCCATGTCCCGGCGCCGGTCCCGGACCCGCACCGACACCCGCGATGTGAAACTCGTCTTCCACGGGACTTATCATGCCCATTGTCGTCACTGGTCCAAGGCCGGGGACGCCACCTGTGTGGAGGAGATGGGGCGGGAGGCCTGGGCTTGGGTTATTGGGGCTGTTGGTGCCCGCGGGGTGGGGCGTCTTTTGGGAGCCGGCACCGGAGCGGGACTCGCGGCGGTAGCGGTTGGTGTAGGAGCGGGCGTTGGATTGGAGTTTGGGGAGGCGGGCGTTGAGGCACTGGGGGGGTGGTGGTGTCAGTTTGTGGCGTTGCAGGAGGAGAAGAGGGAATCGGGGTTGAAAAGGTTGAAAGGTGAGGGTGGACCACGATGGAGGAAGGAAAGAACCCTCGACAACGTCTCCACCGCCATCGTCTTCCATCCCAACCCATCCCCAACCGCCCCCGATAAGGACCCAAACACACCGACCAGACCAACTTCCCAGAAAAGAAGAAAAAACTCACCTCCTTCTCCACAAACTCCCACCTCTCCTTCACCCTCTCCGCCAGCCCCCCCCAAATCTCCCGCCGCATCGCCATGTACTCGCTCGCGATCCGCTCGAACCGCCGCGCGTCGCCGGCGCTGTCGTGCGCGCCCCGCCGCTCCATCAGCCGCTCGTGGCGCTTGCGGCACGCGTTGGCCGTCTTGGCCGGGAAGTGCGCCGCCTGCAGCTCGGCCCAGTGCTGGCCGCGCGCGCGCGCCGCCAGCAGCGTGCGGTCGTCGGCGGCCGTCCAGGTGCCGTAGTTGTAGGCGGACGCCGGGAAGCCATCGTCGGGGGGCGCGAGGGGAGCGGGGGAGGAGGAGGTCTGCCCCGAGAGACGACGGGGGGTGCTGGGACCCCCGTTATCATCGGCGGGAGGGGCGGGCCGCGGTTGTTGTGGTGGTGGTGGTGGAGTGGCCGCCGACGTCGGGCCCGCGGTGGCCGCGCCATATGCGGCCAAGGGGGGCGGTTGTGGTTGGGCGGGGGGCTGGGCCGGCCATGTCGGCCGCCCGCTTCCCCTCCCCGCCTGGCCAGCGGAGGGCCGGGGAGAGGGGCCGGCGATCGGTCCGCGGTCTGGCGGTCGGGGGGCTGGCGCTAGCAAGGGCCCGGGGACGGGAAAGCCCTCGCCGCGGTGGGTTCGGGTAGGGGACCGGGAGGGCGGCTTCGGGAGGATGGGCGGGATGGCGGCGCCGTTGGGGTACATTCTTTCTCTGGGGGTTCCTGGGTTTTGTTCTTTTTTTTCGCAAGGCGGTGGGCAAAGAATGGAGGATCCCGAGTAGGTATTCACTGACGAGTCGGAGGTCGTGGTACGGCTGATGTTGTCATCCCTTCCCGGGGGGACCCCGTTTCGACCCTCAGGCTCAACCGACGCGGCGATGTACTGCAAGGGGCCGAGAGACAGAGGACTGCATGGAAAGAGAGCGTCGACGACGACAAAGGCTTGGGGTGGTCATGAGGTAATTCTTTTTTTTTTGGCTCCTCCTCCCCGTATCTGAAGATCTGCTGTGTCAGGCCGCCCGTCAGAAGCGGGCCAGACGCTGGCCCAGGCTGACTGCTGGGCGAATCGAATGCAATTTCCCTCGGGTTGTTTGCATGGCCGCCTATCGTGGAGGTCGAGACGTCTGCAGGCGAGGGGGTGCCACTATATGACTGAGTGCGCCGTGGGTGCAGGCAGACACTGGAACGGGGCCGCTGGGCGGTCCATCGGGGGTTGCAGAAGCGACTGCTCAGTGCTGCCTCATGTCGTGCCCGAGACAGCCCGATCCAGCTCTGCTGGGCTTGTAGCCCGTGGGCTCTGGCCAGCGTGCGTCTTCGAGATGCAGCTGAGACAGATCCAACCCGTCCGTTGCCCGTCGAGTTACATCAGATGCTCTGCCAATCTTGGATGGGACGGTGCACTGCTTACCCCTTTTACACCAACCCACCAACATCAAACCCAGATCGTCAACTCCTGGAAACCACAGCAGAGGAAAATGGATAGCCAGTCCACTCTGCATTCCAGAGGGCAATCATCATGCCCGTCTGGGTCCTTGGTGAGCTTGCCAGTGAACTAATGTGGTATCGACTGCTGCTGAAATCCTCGTGCATTCGTTTGCAGTGCTCATGCAACCTCCTTCGACCTGCATCAATGGCGCCATGCCAAGCAATGACAGAGTCCCATTTAAATCGGCTGTCCAAATCCACCGTGCTCACCGAAAAATACCAGCCATGTTTCCTGGACGTGCTGTGTCTGGTCCCAACAGGACTGCCAGTGCTCGGCCTGGATACCGTCACACCAGAGGCACATATGTTTCGGGACCCCACTGCGGGCCGAACAGTATAAATGTTCTGTCCGGGCACCAAGTTCGGTGCTTTCTCTTCTATATTTTCTTGGTCTTTATACTTCAGGTTTCGCCGAATTCCTCCAAACTGTCGTGTTCAGGGCGTCTTGTGATTGTATGGTGTCAAAGATGCCAAAGTTGAGACTGTATTGTCATGCAGTGTTCAGGTAAGCCGTCTATCAACTGTTTGGCAACAATGTTCACTGCGAAGACCACGTGCGTCAAGAACTTGAAAGCACCCTCGCTTGTATTTTCCAGTATGAACTGCTTCCCGCTGCCGTATATATAATGTTGCCGCTATCAGATCAAAGAAAGACGTACGAATCGGGTTCAAGTGCTCCGAGTCCAAAGCTCTCCCGGGCAATCAGAATACCTTGACCTTGCACCCACTTGTCTATATGCATGTTTCCCAGGCGAATATACTCCATGTCGGGCGGAAGGGCCTTTAGGAAGGAATCCATGTCGGACGTGGTTTTGAAAAGCGTGCAGCTGGAGACGAGCAGCCACTTGAGGTTGGAGTATGCTCCCTCACTCAAGACCCCATTCCCCAGCAAGCGAGAAAGATTGTAGGGCCAACCACCAAAGTCGAGGTGTAACCGTTGCAAAGCAGGTGTCCCTAAGAAGTCAAGGGGCTCGATGGCCTCGGGTCCATTGGCAGGGGCCGTTGTCGCCAGCAAAAAGCTTCGAACCTGGGAAAGCGCCTTCGACAGGTCTGCCCGTGTTTTGCTGTTTTTCGTCCGTATTTCCAAGAGGGTGTCGTCCTAGAACCGTATGTCAATCGTGTCGAAGCGTACCCCTTCCCGGTGAGCAGCAATTGGTATCTGAACAATATCGTAGAGCGGCTGCACTTTGATATCATCCCCATTTGGATCTCCCTTGCTCGGATGGGCGGAGTGGCTGTAATAGGCGGCCAGCCCCGAGAATAGCCATTCCTCGTCAAGGCTCACCAAGTCGTGATTGACCGTGATTTTCAAACCAGGATCATCGCGGCGGTTCCCGTGCTCGAACCATATCTCTTTGAGTGAAGGCATTCTGGACATGGCCCGGGCAACCCTCTTGGAAAAGGTGGTCGAGTCACCGCCTGACAGGAAATCCGCCTGACCTTTGAATATCTGTTGATAGGAGTTCCACATCTTGAGGAGGAGAGCCTGTTGCTTGTAATCCGGGTCGTTTGGTGTCAATGGGGTTGCTCCCCGCCCTGCGATTCGCATCCACGAATTCATTATTATATCCCTTCCCTCTGCGTGGTTTTCGGTGCAGCGGGCCACCCGAGCTCTCTGAGTCACCACGAAGCTGAGAAAAGACAAGTCCACCTCCCTGTACAATCCAAGCTTGACATTGACAACGCGTATGTTCTTCCTGAAGACGGGGCATTTGGAGATCTCTTCCAGACGCAGCAGAGATGAGCTGCGGTAGTGGACAGAAACATGAGTGAAAAGCAGATCTGAAGCCACACTCCCGAATCGACGGCAGGTCAAGCGACAGTTCTGGATGCCTCGTGGGTTTGGTCGGATTTGCGGTGGGGCGGAAAACGGTCCACTGCGAATCAACGGGGGGCTGTCGTCCCGGACGGCTTTGAAGATTCGGAGAAGAAGTTCATCAGGCAAGTCGCGGATACCGAGTTCTTTCCTGGAATCGGAGCCACTTCCGTCACCAGAGTCGCCGGCGGAACCACCAGGCTGGATGCTCATCCGACCGAGGGAAGATATGACTTCATTTTCTGACGGTTCCAAGTTCGACATGGTTAAGGGGTGCCGAGTCGCGGCCGTTGTCGGGGAAGGGCGGTGAGGGATAGGCCTGTTGCCCAACAAGTTAGAATCCATAAGCGGGCAGGCTGGGGTGAAGGGGGACGCCAACCTACCGTCAAGCACCCCGTCAATTGATGCTGTACAAACACTTTGTTGAATGTTTTCAGAGCATGCCAGCTCGTGGAGGTGTTTGGGTGGAAGTCTGTAGGCGAAAGGATGAATGGCAAGGATGAATGTTTCGAAAGAATGGACGCCAGCTCGAACAGCCAGTGTTTTGAAGTGTCGGTGGTTTGCAAAAGAGCAGAGGGGGGATCGAAGACCAGTCGTGGGATGAGCAGATGGAGATGCCTGGACTTTGGAAAAGGAATCGGAGGTACCTGCCCTGCCAGGCTGGCCTGGAAAAAAGAAACCAATTGTGGTCTGAAAAACATTCAAAACGCGACTTCCATTCGAGGAAGTTCCGTCGTAGGTAACCTGCATGGAAGGGGGGCGATGTCGGATATCAGCATAACTCCGCCCTTTACTCTCATTTGCAGGAACCACCTACCCGTTTATCCGATATGAAACCGGGGACGAAGCAAATTCGTCACCCCACCAGATACACCATCTTGACCACCTGGCGCCCTGCAGACTCGGCAGTCGACCATCACAACCGCCACCATGACCACCCGCCCTCTCCCCGCCGAGCCCGGGATGCACTACCTCGACTTCCTCGCCAACGACGGCTGCCCCCTCGCCTTTAAATCCTCCCTCCCCCTTCCCTCCAGCCCCCCGCCTCCCTCCCCAAAGACCTGCCTCCTCCTCCTCCACGGCTTCAGCGGTTCCTCCTCCTACTTCACCCGGAACTACCCAGCCCTCACCGCCCCCGCTCGAACCACCACCTGGGTCGTCGCCCCCGACCTCCGCGGCCACGGCCGCTCCGGCCGCCCCCAGCACGGCTACCACGTCGCGCGCCTCGCCATGGACCTCGACAACCTCGTCACCCACTTGCGCCGCACCTTCCCCGGTACCGAAGACACCAAGTTCATCGCTGTGGGGTGCTCGATTGGCGCTGCTGTGCTGTGGACGCACCTGGAGCTGTTCGGGGGCGACTCGACCACATCACCGTTTGCGGGGTTCGTGTTTGTCGACCAGGCGCCGCTGCAGGATCGGGCGGAACGGTTCGGCTGGGGCAAGGAGATGGCGCATCACGGGTGCTATGACGAGAAGACAATGCTGGGGGCGCAAGAGGCCTGGAGTGAGCGGTTGGAGGAGGCGGCGAGGGGGTTGGTGGAGGAGTGTCTTGGGTATCGGGCGGGGGTGAGGGAGGGGGACAAGGTTGTTTTGAAGTCGGAGGAGTGGGAGGATGAGGAGTTCTTTGTGGGGATTAGCAAGCTGTGTGATGGGCGGTGGCTGGCGAGGCTGATTGCGGATCACACGAGGTACGATCACCGCGAGGCGATTGAGTTGGTGAGAGTGCCGGTGATGGTGATGGCGGCGGAGAGGAGTGGGTGCTTTTCGGTTGATGGCATGATGGAGACGGCGAGGAGAGCGGAGAAGGGCGTGGGGATGAAGGGGAGGGTGTTTTCGGAAGTTTTTGATGCCGGACACTGGTTGTTCTATGAGCAGCCGGAGGAGTTCAACCAGCGGCTGTTGAAGTTTGTTGACTTTGTGATGGCGGAAGGGGAGGCATCGTGATGGCTTCGGTCACAGTGTACCCCTCCTCCAACACTTGTCGCTGAGCAAACTGAGCACCCAGCGCGATATTCCATCACCGAGCTAGCGATTCTGGATTCTGTGAGATCAAGGGCATGCTATCGTATGGGGCACTACATTGCGAATGAAGTTTTTGACTTACCTTGGATTGGCAAAACTCTGTCTCTGTTCTTCTCGAACGAGGGGTTCTCCTTGGCGGGTGACGTCACCGTAAGAGGCGCTGAAACGGCCAGAGCATGGACGAGCTTGGACCTCACGGGCATCAGAAAATTATTCCTTATCTTCACCTTCACCTCCACCTCCAGCTTTTTTTTATCGGCCGCGCTGAAGATGCTATGGCGGGAGCCGGGCATCGAGACCGAACCCAGGGAGGATTCTGATTTTGCCAAAAGAACTCCATATCTTTCCATCCTCTCGGCAATCGATCGACAGAGCTGAGCAAAAGCTTCCTCGCTTCCAATCCTCTTCCTCCACGCGACGCGTTGCCGATCGTCCGATCTCATCCTCCACCCTACCTAATCTCTCCGCCTCTCCTCTCGTCGCGTTATCATCGACAAACCTGCTTCAGTTATCCGCTCTTTGCCATTCAATGCATCGCCCCTTTCTCCCACCGCATCGACAACATGATGCTGCAGCCAGCGTCCCTTCGAACCGCATAACCGTCGACATTGGGTCCCTCGACGCGTCTCCAATCAGCATCACGACGGGGCAAATGCTCCTCAGCCCCGAAGCGCAGGGGCCACATGCCCTGTGGCATGGGAAATTTCAGAATGCCATCCGCACGCTCAGGGCACTGCCATCCACCCCGACCCCCACGCAATCGAGCCTGCAGGGGAGGCGTTTCACCAATTTCATTCCGTGCCGTTCCCGCTTCACCTCTCACCCACACCCTCATCTTCACCGGTCCTCTTCAACTCATGGTTAGGTATCATATATGACGTTCATTAACAATATCTACAGGAAGAATTCACACCACCTTCGTTCCCTGCGCCATGGAGGCGGATAAACACTGCAAATGGCCACCCACGCGCCCAAACACACCGCCCACCCACCCTCCGTCTCAGTCAAGATCCGAATCGTTGCTGATGGTGCTCGTCCCCCCGCCGTGCCCCTCGGCAATGACCTGCGTCCGCGTCACCTTGCCGGCCGGGTCGAGGTAGATCCAGCTGACCACCTCGATGCCCGGGAACGGCTTGTACAGATACTGCAGCTCGTACTCCTTGACCTCGCCGTCGACCGAGATGGTCTTGTTGTGGTCGTTGAACTGCATGTCGCGCGCGTAGTAGCCCACCGTCACCCGGTGCGACTCGTTGCCGTTGTTGTCGAGGTGCTCGTCGTACAGCGTGCCGTTCTGCGCCAGGATGCGGTTCGTGTGCACCTTGCCCTGGTAGTCGTTGACGCTGTAGAGCACGTTGTGCTCGAGGTTGTAGCTGAGCTCGGAGCGCTTCTGGTTGCCGTTGTTTCCGCCCTCGCCGCCGCCAACCGGCCCGGCGATGGCATCGACGGTCGAGTTGACAATCTTGGCGACGTTCTGGCCGAGCGTCGCGATGACGGGGTTGAGATCGATGCTGTCGAGCACGCTGCCGATCATGACGACGACGTTCTCCAGCCGCGCCTCGAGCTCGACCTTGGCCGTCACGTTCTCAATGGTCAGCTTGACCCTGTCGATGCTGGCGTCCACGCCGGCGCTGAAGTGCAGCAGCTTCAGGACCTGCGCGTCGAGGTTGACCTTGGCAGTGATGTTGTCGACTTGGATTCCGATGAAGCCCACGCTTACGTTGGCGTTGAGGTAGACATCGGGCTCTATCGGCAGGACGCCGCCGAGATCGGTGTTGGCTGTCTCATAGCCGGTCGATTCGGGGTCGCCTCGTTGCTCGAGGCGGTATCCGATGTAGCCATCCCCAGAGTCCTGACCGAGGGTGAATGGGAGACTCAGAAGGAGCAGAGCAATGGCTCTTGAAAAGTAAGGCATGGTGTTGACGCTGCCACAGAAACGAGTGAAGAGAAGTGGTGATGACTTGGACCCCGCGTCAAGAGGCCGCCGCGGTGTAGGGGGATGGGGTGTCCGGACAAGAGGGAAAAGGAGGCGGCCGTTCAAGTAACACCTCCCAGATCGGCCACCCCATTCCGCAACGTCTGGGTGGTGATTCTGCAAGCTACCAGTGATGGTTGCAAGGACCTCCAGCACAGCGTCGGCAGAAGAGAGGTTGTGGTAGCGGCGGGTTAACACCCGTGGTATGGACCGGGGCACTTCCAAGGCACGACTTGGTCTCGACGGCGCTTTGTCCCCAGTAGATTGCCCCTGGCAATCAAAGCTTCGATGCGCGATCCAAAAGCATGGAGCAACCCCTGAAGGTGTGCCTGCGTCGAGGGTTGCATCGAGCCGCCTGGAAAGTGTCCGACTGGACGACAACCAGGAATGCGGGAGTTGAACTTGGCGGGCCTGCCGCCGATGCAACCACCACGTGCATTGTGTTCTGCCGGAAGCTCGAAATCAAGGTGGAAGGCATGGATGGCAACCAGATAATTCGGGATGGGGATGTGCAATGTGATTTGCAACGGTCTGGCATTGCCCGCTCGCCGATGGGTTGCGAGCCGGCAGAAGTTGGATGGCTGATGCCTTTTCCAGCTCACTGATCTCGATCGTCCCTCACACCATCTCTTAAAGACTCCGCACGTACACCACGCGCAGCGACGAGATCCCCCTTTTTACCCAGGGGGTACGCGCGATCTTCTCGAACCTTTCCCTCTCGTCGTCGTGCTGTGGTGGTCCATCCTCCAACTCACTTCACTCGTTCAACCACCACCACTCACATCTCACCATGAGAGGCGACGCCTTCTCCCGCCTCGTGAGGCTCCTGTGTCTCTTGCTGTTCATCACCTTGGTGGCAGCCCAAGACCCAACATCCAGCGAAGGCACCCCGACCTCATCCTCTGCCCCCAGCCAGACTAGCCCTCCCCCGGAATCCAGCAGCCAATCCCAGTCTCAGTCCCAGTCTCAGTCCCAGTCCAACAGCAATCCCTCATCCCAGTCGTCGCCTACCACGAGCAAAAGCACCGGCACCGGCAGCGGCAACGGCAAGTCCCAGACCACCACGCCGCCCGACGTGCTCCTGCGCATCCCCGAGCTCTCGGTCGGCAAGATCGAGCTCGACGTCGACAACCTGCGGGCCGACATCAACCTGGCGGCCGAGATCGCCAACATCGTGACGCTCAACGTGGGCGTGCAGGTGGGCATCGAAAAGGTCAACATCACCATCGCCGACGTGCACGCCGAGCTCGAGCTCATCATCCGGCTGGGCAAGCTGGTCGAGGTGGTCAACCGCACGCTGGCGTCGCTCGACCTCAACCCGCTGCTGATCAACCTGCTCAACGAGGTCGGCGACGTGGTCGACTCGGTCGTCGGCGCCGTCGACGGGCTGCTGGGGAGCATCCTGCAGGGCAACAGCAAGATCAACTTTCTGATTGACAACCTGGGCAACATTGTGCAGGAGGTGGTGGGCGAGGCCGGCGGGATTGTGAGCTCGATCGTGGGCAACTATCAGAGCAACATGACGTATACGGGCATGGAGAAGAGTCTGGGGAATGGGCTGACGCAAAAGACGTACAAGTATGATGCGCTGGGGAGTCTGGTGAATATCATTACCAATACGCTGGGGCAGGTGGTGCAGGCCGTGGTGATTGGGAAGGATGGTAACCAGCCGCCAGCTGGGGGTGGTGGTGGGAACGGAGGAGGATCTTCGACTTCGTCGTCGGCGCCGCCGTCATCGACGAGCTCGCAGGCACCCGCGTCGTCGGGAAGCTGAGTCGGACTTGGGGTACTAAGAGACGTTGGGTGATTAAGATGTTGGATGCTTTTTTGTATATATTTGAAGGATGTTTGTACCTATCTCTCGCCATTGAAACGGGGGGCTCTTGGAGACCAGTTCCTGGGATCAGGGGGTGGGGGCTATCCGGGACCCGAAGCGAATGGGGACCACCACTCTCTACCTAGACTCTGACTCTCACCAAATTTTGTTCGCCCGTTCGACCTCCCCCGGTGCAAATGCCCGGTTCTTCCCCGGTCCGTCCTTCTGGTCCTTCTATCGAAAACATGCAACAAGAAATTTGAGCATGTTCTTTCATGGGAAACAGCGTGTTGGGGCATGAATGAACACTTTCGGATATTTTGGAAGGCACGGCGTTGGGCGTTGGAGAAAAGTCAGTTTGGGTCGCAATTTTGGAGTCAAGAAGGAGGGCAGACTGCTGCCCTATCGGATATGGCAGGTCCCCATTGCCTGCGTCCACGGCCTGTCAAGATTCTGGAGTGCGAATCAAAGTCCAGTCATGGGAAAGGTTCCAACGGGCTGGTTGTGCTGGCTCGACATGGCGACTGAGGCCTTTTGGTGTGGTGATGCCGACCATCACCTGCTCCTTCCTGTCGAGACACGTCTTCGGGCCACAACCTGGAATCCAGCTTGGACAGTCGCCATGGCCACCTCTCGTCAGACTGGAAGCCGCAGGACTGTCAATCTCAACCTCGCCCAATGTAGTACAGCTGAACGTACGACCAGACGTGCAAAGACTCGACTCGATGGCATTGTCCTCCGTTTATCGCCAAAATGCTGCTTTCCCATCCATATAGCTGGCCGCTTTCGCCGCACCCCCCATCGACAATGATTCCCCAAGATCAACCGCAATCGCACAATGGCAGCACTCATCTGGGGAGCGCCCATGATTGTCTCGAGCTGGATCACCCAGGGCACGTCCGCAAGCCCATCCGACACCATGACTGCAACACCGACTCCGAGCGCCCCTCCGGCACCACCACGACTCCCCGACCTCCCTACTCTGACGAAGCAGCTCGGCGAGGCAGCTTCAGCAGCATGTCCTGCCACGCCAACCCCATACAACAAGGTCAAGGTGTTTCTGATGAGCTGGGAGAAGGATGACCTCGACACAGACACCGAGCTGGCGTGCTTGGCCTCCATCTTCCAGGGTCTCTACCACTTCGACACCGAGAGCTGGAAGATTCCCCTCCGACGCTCTGCCGGCGAGCTTTCTCGCAAGATTGCTAGCGTCATCGACGCCGACGGAAAGGACGGCAACCTGATCATCTTCTACTACACCGGCCATTCCCGTCCGAACGAGCACCCTGATGGTCGACCAGTGTGGTTCGCAACGTGAGACGCCTTCCGTCTTTTTCGGATTCCTTTTCAGCTAACAGCCTATCCCACAGTCGGACTCCCAACACCCCCTTCGTCAAGTCCTCCGTCTTTCACTCCCACCTCGGGACTACCGACTCCGACATCCTTCTCCTTTACGACTGCCCCCATTCTGTCCAGTCCAGCGCGACCTCGAGCAAGAAGAGGGTCATCGAGACTCTTGCGGCGCTTCCCCTCGACCCTAAGCAGCCCCAAACGGCGGCCGACGACAAGGCCAGAGTCTTCACTGCTTCCATCATCCAGGAGCTCACCCATGCCGCACACACAAAGCAACCTCTTTCCATTGTCGACTTGCATGCGCGTCTGATCTCCCGGCAACAGTCCCTTTCGCCCAGGGAGGCCCTCACAAGCACTGCAGAGTACTCAATTCTCCAGCTCGACGCCAACACCAAGCAGCCGATCCCTGCTCGCCATCGTCACCCCATACACAACTGGCTCTCTAGCAAGCCACGGACCATTGTCCTCGCTCCGCTGGCGGCCCCAGAGACGACGACCGAGGCCGATTGCCCTGCTGTTTTGATCACAGCCCCAACAACACCCCATACGAGCAAGCCGGCATTCCAGGGGCCCGAGGTGCTTATTGCATGCCGAATCCAAGAGGAGACATTGGACACGGACAAATGGACACAATGGCTTGCCGGTGCCCCAGAAGGCGCGCAAGAAGTCTGCATCACAGCTGTACATCCAAGCCTCGATGACTCCATCCTCCTTCTTCTGCGGATGCCTGTTCAGATCTGGGACATGCTTCCAACGTCACAAAGCGTATCCTTGGTTGGGTACACCATGGGCGATGGGCCCTCCACCACGACCGGTGGCATTACAGGCGCGAAGAAGTCCCGTGGTGACGCATCTGTTCGCCGGACGTGGCCCAAGAACTTCAGTCAGGCCATCAGCAAAGTCGACGACGCAACCAAACAAGACACACCGGAACCCGAATCGGGTGGCGATCGATTCGCCGCTCGACTCAACGCACTCATTGAGGACATCAACAACGACAATAACGATCCCGCCCGCAGATACATTGCCGAAGAGATGGAGTCGTTTTGTCTCCCGGCTTCTATCGAAGATGAAGATGTCGGGTCCGAGCTGGTCGCCGTCTTGACAGAGCGGGGCGAGGGGCTGGAAGAGACAACAAGGTTCCTGGACCGGAAGCAGCTTGTCAGTGAGCTACTCGAGAAGACTGTAAGTTCACCACGACTTTTTTGACCTTTTCTCTCTAACGAGCATGTTACAGGAGACCAGTGGCTTGGAAAAGCGCGAACGGCAACGGTTGATTTACATCACCAACGTCGACTCCTACGGCAGAATGGCCATCGCAGCGGCGGCACCCAAAGGGACGGCATCCTTTGTGAAGGACTTTCTCTACAAACATGTCGCCTTCCGGTCTGGAATCGAGGCAAAGATGACAGTGAGTCTAACTGAACCTTGCATATGAGTAACAGCTAACCACGGCCATCAGTCCATGCAGCAGGCATTCCAGCTATCCTTCCACCTTCCTGTCCTGGCTTGGAGAAAAGACAGAGCTGTCTCGCTAGATCCCCGCAATTTGCGCGACTGCAGGGCCATTGGAACCATTGGATACGGCGCGGCCACCGAGACGTACCTTTACGAAGCTCAGGTTTCTTGCATGGTCTCTGGCACCTCCAATGGCTCTTGGACAACCCACGCTCTCTTTGACACCTACCATGACGACGGGAGTAGCAAGCATGATGTCCAAGTCTTGAAAGCTGACGAGGGCCGTCTTGTCGATGTTCTCATCGGGCAGCATGACTCGCCTACTCCCATCACCGATGCGAGGGACTATTTCCTCAGGTCCATGGAGTCGTGTGTGCAGGTCTCATGCGATGAGTGGCGAAACTCGGGAGCCAGTCTGCTCAAGGCAATCAAGAACCACGTGAGTAGTTTTTCACTGCTGTCTACGTGCGTGATCCCTCGCTAATAGCCGTCCAGATCAAGGACATGGCCAATCCTGCTGACGCCAACCCACACACCACACGTCGACTCGTGCATCTTTCCCAGGAGTTCCAGCACGGCCTCACCAGCACTACGAGAGCGTGGGAGCGATTCAAGGACACTGACATGACCTACTTCAGCCCCCTCTCTGCCTCCCAGCAGTCAAGCATTATCAACATCGACAATGACATGCACGATCTCGAGGTCTTCCGCGAGTCACTCTCGCAGCAGGGAATCATCTTGCAGACACTTTCTTCATCGGTATGTCCTCTGCTTTGCCCAAACATGCTGTGCGGGCCAAATGAACACATAACTGACAAGTTACAGCTCTCTGCTCTCGACAATAAGAACGCCGCAAAGTTGAACAACATTATGATGGCCACTGCCACGATGTTCCTCCCCTTCATCTTGATGGCACTCATTACGGCGTCTCCTTCGCTCTCAGGGAACATCACGTCCCAGTGGTACATTCTGGCCTCTCTTTCCCTGGCGGCTCTGGCGGGCATCTCTGTGCTTGCGATTGCGAACGGCGAGGCGTCCCTTAAGATGATCGAGGATGCATCACAGCTGGTCAGAAACACCAAGGTTCCCGACCTGAAGAATATGACAGCTGGTCTCGGGATCGATAAACTCTCTACGATTTCCTTCCAGGTCCCGGTGCAACGGCTACGCAGCTTTGCCACTGTTCCTACCTTGCCCGAACTCCCCTCGATGCCCCAAGCTCGGTCGTTCCCCGGCGTCTCAAGGCTGCATGTCCTCCCAAGAGTCGACACTGATGGTCTAGCACGCGTCGTCCGCGACGCAAAGAAGCAGGTTGGAGGACTCTGGCGGGGCTGGTGGAAGGCTGACCAAGAGTCATCTCCATGGATGATGGACGAGGGCATCGTGGATGAGGATGTCATGGATGAGAGATTGGCGCCAATCTTGGAGGCTATTGAAGAGGTAGATGAGAGGGAGGTTCTGATCAGGATGATTGAAGAGGAAGAGACCGAGGATGGGAACGAACAGAAGTGCGTTGTCACAGTGGTCACAGGCATCTAGGATAAATGGTCGTCAAAAATGGGAAGAGATGGAGCCGGATACTACAGTCGATCACTTGCAACTGGGTTTCTTTTGTTGGATTTTTGTTTAGGATACAATAGGACGAAAGCCTCCACAAAATACTAGGTAGACCTCACTGCCGTTCCTTCGGATGCGGCGCAGTCAAAACTTTCTCTGTAGCCATTTACCCATGTGTCGACGGATTGGGGCCTTGCTTGCATGATGCACGCACATATATAGGGTGCCCGCACCTCCCGGACTTGTTTCCCGGTGACTTTGCCAACACCATCTCAGGGGCAACTCTGTACTAACCTGTTGACGAGAGAATCATGGCAACCAGCAGTGGAACAACGGCCACTGCGCCAGACAAGAAGCTGCATTTCATCATTGTAAGTCGAATTCCAGAATCCAAAATCTGTAACGGCACATTTCTGACCCTCTGGCCTTTCACAGGTCGGAGGATCCCTCGGAGGTCTAGCCACGGGCATCGCACTGAAATCCCTCGGCCACAATACCACCATCCTAGAGAGGTCACCCGACGCGTTGCTACACGACCAAGGTGCAGGCATCGTCGCCGGCGGCCATGCGCTTGAGTTCCTGGCAAGATACAACCGATGCATGCGCCAGCAAAAACAACAAGAGATCTCGGTCCACGCGGACAAGCGCCAGTACCTCGACAAGGACGGCAACATTGTCCATTCCGTCGACGCCAACCACAACATGAGCTCCTGGGACTTGACCTACTACCTCATGCGGGCCAACTACGACGGCATTGTCAGTGCGTACTGTCCCGAGGTGCCAACCCCCGAGCCGCACCACGGCAGGGCAACCCATTTCCACAACCGCACCGTCACAGCTGTCGAGGATCACGAAGGTGGCGTTCTCGTCACCTGGAAATCCACCAGCAATCCCTCCGAGACCGGCACCCTAGTCGCCGACCGCGTCATCGGCGCCGACGGCGCCAGCTCCTCCATCCGCTCCCTCTTCGCCCCGGGCCTCGAGCGCACATACGCCGGCTACTGCGCCCTCCGCGGCACCGTCCCAGAAAGCGAAGCCAGCCAATCCACCCACCAGACCTTCGCCCACAAGTTCACCTTCTTCCACGCCCCCGGCATCCAGATCCTAGCCTACCTCATCCCCGGCCCCAACGGCACCCTCGAGCCCGGCCAGCGCCTCATCAACTTTGTCTACTACGCCAACTTCCCCGAGGGCAGTCCCGAACTGGACGAGATCCTCACCGACAAAGATGGCAAGCGCCACAGAATCACCGTACCGCCTGGCCTGACGGACCCGCGAGCGTGGGCGCGGCAGAGGCAGATCGCGCGCGAGCGGCTGCCGCCGCAGTTTGCAGAGGTTGTGTGCAAGGCGACGCGGCCGTTTGTGCAGGCTGTCACGGACATTATCAGCGAGTCTAATGAGTTTCTCGGGGGGAAGGTCGTGCTGGTTGGGGATGCGCTGGCGGGGTTCCGGCCGCATACGGTGGCGAGCACGTCGCAGGCGACGTATGATGCTATGTTGTATGCGGATTTTGTGGAGGGGAGGGTGGGCAGGGAGGAGTGGAAGGGGAGGACGATGGGGTATGCGCGGGTGGTGCAGAGGATGGGGGTGGTTATGGGGGAGAGGAGTCAGTATGGGAGGTTGGCGTTGGAGGAGTATGTTAGGGATCGGGATGAGGCTTCCGGGTTGGTTTGGGATGGGGTGTGGTGAGTGAGGCAAAGGGTGGTGGAATTTACTATTGCTGCTACGGGAGAGAGTCGGAGATGCACAGCCAAGGCCTGTGGCGTCAAAGTCGAACCCCTGAGACCTCCCCTTTTTGAAATCAACAACCGCTTCTATCACTCGGACAACCCAAAAGTCCCAACATCGAAATGCATCTCGACGCAAAAACAAGAATAGAACACCTTGACAAATAGAAATCCCTTTCCAGGATGGGATCGGTCCTTCCCGCTGAACTGAAGATCGATTGCATCCAAACCGTTGCAACGGCACAACCCTCCTGCATGCCTCTCGGGGAAATACTGCAGCAGCCACTGGCCGCCACTTGCCGCCGTGGCGTGCGATGCATTCGATCTCTGGCAGACGTCGATCCCACCAATTGCCAGTCTCCTCGCGCCTCCTCTTACATGTTTTCATACCTCATAGTCTCTTGCTTCTCCCCGGGAGAGCGGTTAAAGAAGCGGGGCTCGCGAGGTTGAAGGTCACTCTCAGAGATTCCAATGCATGTTCAGTAGGCCGGGAATAAGCTCGGGCGATTGTCGGGCCGTTCCTGTGTGCTTGACGATGGATGCCAGGCGGGCCGCGATGGGAGCATGACGGGGGACGATGTCTCGTCGATGGGACGTGGGAGAGGCGCGCCAATGGGTTGACGATTCTTGAGGGTCTGGGAGAGGGGTTGGGGATGATCTTTGTTGTTTAGAGGGTGTTGGTGGTATCGCGAGACGGGCGGGTGGTTGCAGTTATGCTAGGCTCGGGGAGGGGTTGATGGGGAGAGGGTGTTGTCAGGTCGGGAGATGATGTTGTGATTTTGGGTTGGGAGTGAGGGAGATCATGTTTATGAGGTGGGGGAGGGGTATAAAGGTGCTGGTGTCCCGGGTTGAAGTTTGGCAGAAGACAAACTGGAGCTTGCCTGGTTGTGTATGCGCATATTCCGTCTTGACATTCATCATGAAGTTCCTCGCTGTCTTTGTTGCCCTCGTTGGTGTTGCTGCCGCTCTCCCTGAGCCGGTTGCGGAGCCGGAGGCGCCGGCACATGCTACTCTTGTAAGTGCCTCCTCGGGTATGATGGGAGGAGGTGCACTGACATGGATCGACTTGTCTCATGGTAGGACAAGAGAGCTTGCAACGTCAGTAAGTACTTCATTTTCTTGCCAGTGTTTTATTTGAAGTTGGTCTTGGAGGAAAGTTGACAAAGGCTAGACTGCGTCACCTCCTGCTGCAACAGTGCCGGTTGCAATGGCTATCTCCACTGCGGTGGCTCATACGTCAGTTCTCACCCTGTTGTTTACTTACCCCTCGACGTCGACCGTGGCTCACAAAATGCCTGCAATGCAACAGTGCTATACCAATGCTGCTGGATACTCGTGGTGCGAGTGCAAGTGCCGATATGGCTGAAGGACTTCATAAGTTGCACAGAGTCTACTAGTTTCAGTTTCACGTTCAGGGTATGGGGGTGTGTGGTGTTGATCTTTTACTTTACAGGAGCGCATTTCAGTCGTTGAATGAAAAAGAGTTTACATAATCACCTACGTAGTTGAGATATGCTTGCTGTTTATACATGGGTGCCCCCCTGAACAACACTAGCGCTCATCCAAGGCCACAACTTGAACCCCGGGCCGTCAGCCACTCCCGGTTCCTGCCGCCATACCATTGAATTGTTGGAGTTTAACTGCTCCGTACAATGCGGAAGATAGGTACCTACACCAACAACTTAACCCCAGCGACGTTCCGGGCATCCCCGAGACAGTTTGTCAAACATCATTCAATGGCGCATCGCATCCTTTTCTGCGACGGCACAGTACGAATTACCACATCACATCAGCATCAGGCGATGTCAGGGGTTCTTTGCAAGGCCAAGCGGGCCGCAGAGCGGGATGCAGCCGAATCACATGCCCAGGCGCGCGAAAGGGCGCCGCTCAGACGGCTAAGAAGAGTGCCTGTCCAGAATCTTGGCCGAAATGGACGCAGTGGTGTTTCCTTCTCACCGGTATACAACAGTTGGATGATATCCTTTTTCAGTTCTACCCAAGAGTGTGTCATACACGCAGTACAGAACCATCAAAGTCATTCAGGGGCTTAGGGGGGAACAAAACATACAGCCAGGGTTAGGGTTGCTCACTACACCAGGGGCCGGGAGCGAGGTGAAGATAAAGGCAGATTTCGGCCGCATTTATTTTTCGCGTCGGCATAAATTATTTCCATTGCGCTGGGAATGAGAGAATCCATTTTGTACGAAGCTCCTTGGTTGACGTGGCATTGAGCCTGACTGTGCCACCGAGATGCAGGCTCGGCAGGCTGCGCCCCGAGAGCAGAGGGCCGGGAGGTCGGCACGGTTGGTTGGTCGTATCCGCGGGCGAATCAGACAGCCCTACCAACCTCGAGCTTGAACGCCCAGTCTCCCAGTTATGGTGGGCCCTACAAGATACTATCAAGTTGAAGCGGAAGTGTCAACCCTCGCCTGGTGTGGAAATCACCAGACGGTCAGCAGCAGTCAGCACATTTTCAACTCTATCGACAGAACTGGTGTTGGCATCTTCAATTCTCCATCTGCCCTGGTCCTGCTCGTTCGTGTTGCAGGCAACTCCCAAGCATCTTGGCATGATGGATGCAAAGTGGATTTGGAGGATGAACCGAAATCTCGGCCCAAGAGTGGTGCAAACATTCCGGTTCCGTCGGCAAGAGCCCTGCTCCCCTGGAGCCCTACAAAAATTCAAGGGGCTCGAGATCTGGCACTCGGTGTGGAGGTGCCAAGACTGATGATGCTGCTTCTGTCCCATTGGCCGCGTGAAAATGGTTTGCGTCACTTCGACATGTTGGCAGGGATGCGGTTGTTCCAAGTCCAAACAGGGAAAATCCGTCGTGGCCATTCTCACGAAACCATTGGCCATCTCTGACGCGAATATCGAGCCGTCCTCCCGTCGTCCTTGCACGGTATTGCACGGCATCCGCAGTGCTCCCGTCAACTCTCCTCCCCTCCTCCCACAACCCAGTGCTGTACTCCAGTCTTATATCCGTCCCGATCACCAGAGACATATGAGGTACGTAGTCGGGAATTTACTGGAATGGATTCATCCCATCAGAACTCCAGCCCTACGGAACAAGACTCGTCCTAGCAGCCTGGATGCTGGTCCCGGATCATACATTCGCTCCCCGGGCCGGCCGCCTCAACGACCCCCGATATTAGCACGGTACATGCTTCCCGTGGCTCCTCGTTCTCCATTTTACAAGGCCCCAACCTGGTCTCCTCCCAACGGCCAAGGGAGACACAAACCCAGGCTGCTTTCTTCAACCAGTGGACATCATCTTGACGATTTGGTCCTCCTCCCACAAGAAGCCATCCCCACCCCGTGGCCCACATCGTTGACGCCGCATGAACCGTCCCGGTTGTGCTGCCGAGTCTTCTGGGCGGCCAGTATCTGTGGGTGACGGTGACTTTGGTACGCACTGCAGACCTGCAGACACCAAATCTCACTGGCCTTCGAGGTCACACCGGTCCCACATCCTGGAATCCTTCCTCTCTCCCGTCACCGCGCCGCCCACGCGCAGACCTTCCTCGGACGCAGGGTCTTGACCATTCAGGCTCTATCTTCCCCCTTTTCCGTGTGAATCCACACCCTTCCAACAAAACTGTTCCCATCCCCCTCCCGCTTCTCTGCTGCCTGCTCCGGCCCCGTGGCCGCTCATTCTTCCCCCACCCGACCGCTGTCTTTTTGTTCTTTCGTTGTATTTTTTTGGAATTCGGCGAGGTTGACGATCCTCAGTTGAGGACGTGTTCATTCCTTACTCCCGACGTCTCAGTTCGGCGGCTCCTGGTGACACAGGCTCGTCACTCATCACGATGCTGCTCACCACCCCCAGTGGGCGGCAGGTTCTCTCCATCGTCGGCCTCCTGTCAACACTCCTCCTCATCGCCACCTTCTTCACACATGGCGAGGTGTATCAAGACGCGATAGCAAAGATTCCAAACCCGCTCAGCAAGGCAGGTCCAGAGAAACCTCACAATAAGCCAGCAAAGCACCCCAAGTACAAGCCGAAGCCGACCTACGTCCCACCGCCCATCAAAGACAACTTCCCCCTCCTCCAGCACTCGGCGCCACCCCCGATCCCCAAGTGGAACGTCCCGAAATCGACGACGCTCCACCGCGACTATGACCTCCCCGTCGCGCCGCCCCTCCTCATCGGCTTCACCCGCAGCTGGCCCATCCTTCTCCAAGCCGTCGTCAGCTACGTCACGGCCGGGTGGCCGGCCGACCAGATCTACGTCGTCGAGAACACGGGCGTCCAGCAAGCCAACACGCGCGGCCAGCTGACCCTCCAGAACCCCTTCTACCTCAACCACACGGTCCTCCGCGCCCTCGGCGTCAACATCATCCAAACCCCGACCCTCCTCACCTTTGCGCAGCTCCAAAACTACTACCTCTCCCTGACCTACTCCAAGAACTGGCCCTACTACTTCTGGTCGCACATGGACGTCCTCGCGCTCTCGTACGAGGACGGCAACGAGCACACGCCCAAGTACTCGGACAAGGGCTACAAGCCGCTCTACACGCTCGCGCTCGAGGCGCTGCAAAAGGCCCGCCGCGACCCGCGCTTCGGCACCCGCTGGTTCTCGTACGACCACCTCGCCCTCGTCAACCCGCTCGCCTACGAGGACGTCGGCGGCTGGGACACCATGATCCCCTACTACATCACCGACTGCGACATGCACGCGCGCCTGGCCATGCGCAACTGGACCATGCTCGACGCGCGCGCCGGCATCATCACCGACGTGAGCACCACCATCGACGACCTGGTGGCGCTGTACCGCGTCGACGGGGTCGAGGCCAAGTTTACGGATCCGAACCCGCCGCCGCCGAAGAAGGAGGGGGACAAGCCTGGGAGGGTGCGGCGGAGGGGGGACGAGAAGAATGACGATGAGAATCTGAAGCGGTGGAGGAAGCTGCAGAGGACGGCGGATACCATGTTTCATTACAAGCATGGGAACCGGGGGAGGAATACGTGGCAGCTCGGGCAGCACGGCGGGCAGGGCGAGCCGTTCTACTACAACTCGGCGGGGTTCGCCGAGGCGATTGACGTGACGACGGAGAGCGGGAAGGAGGTGTTTAGGAGGAAGTGGGGGCACCGGGACTGTGACTTGCGGGAGGGCGCTGGGTTGCAGTTTGCGGATCAGTGGGAGGTGGAGAAGGACTTTTAATGATGACATCGGGAGGGTTGGTCCGTTGTGTTGAGGCGTTCTTGGAGTTGATGATGGGATATCTTGGATATTGACATAAGTAGACCTCTTAGAAGATATATGGGTGGCCGCCGATATTGGCAAGATGTAATGTGGTTTGCTTGACAAGACTTTCTGTTCCAGGCCCTCGCTGGAGATCGCGATGCCAGCTGCCAACTGGGGGTTGAACTTCGTCTCAAGGGCTGGATGATGGTGATACAGTATACATTGCCGTATCATCCCTTTCCGTGTCCTGCACCTGCCGACTCTCGAAACCGTCCCGCTCGCAAATATCGGGGTTGGACGAGACGAACTCCCTGTTGAACCGGGAACGGTCTGCCTCCAGCCCTCGACTGACAAGCTTATAATGCTCGTCTTCCAACACCAGGAGCTCGACGAACGGTGCCCCTTCCGAGATGTGAAGTGGGACAGGATGCCAAATCTCGCTCCGTATCCTTCGATATGCCTTGAGCAACGAACCGTTGATTCGGACAGTGGCGTTGTCGACTGGCTTCAAATACACTGCGAGGCCCTGCCACTTCCCAGTGGTTTCATCTTTGATGTCGCACTGGATCATGGCCGTCACAGTTCCTTTTCGAAGACCGAGCTTCAAAGTCTCGGGGTCGAGTTCGGGGTTCTTTGGTGTGGCGTCGACAAGGCGGATATGAAGGCCGACGTTGGTCATGCTGAAGGGCGATAGATATCGCGGCCCCCAAATTGACAATCCACCACTTCCTTCGAAGTCGGATGGAGATTCTGCCAGCATTCCGCTGCCAAAACTCGATGAATCAGGTTCCCGCCATGCAAACAAGGTCTGATCAAACGAAGTCTGCATGATTTCCATCTGCAACCGCCGGAATGCCTTTGGTCCACCCTCCCCGTAGATGGGCGTCATGTGGACGTCAAACAGTCCCATGAGACAGTACGCCATATCTTCCTCCCTTGTTGTCCGCCGTTTGGCTGCCCATGACATTCGTTCTGCCACGCAGAAACCGGTGGGGGTGCTGAGTGGGTTCATGAGAAAGGTCGGGACGCCAGCCGCGTGTGAAAGTGCTTCCTTGACACCTTCCTTGGGGGTGATGAGCTTCCAATCTGCATCGAACACCTCTAGAAAGCTTGGAGCGATGAGTTCTTGCAAAGTCCATCCTCTGGTGAACCATCGACTGTCCTTTATCAATTCGTAGACGGGTTTGTCGTCGCTCATCCTCACGTCGGAAAGGTAAATGTAGCAGACTTCTGACCGTTTGTAGTAGGCGTACATGGAGTTGATTGCTTCGGAAAGCTCGGCGCTGCTTCGCTTGTCGATGCAGCAAGTATCGACCCAGCCATATGAGTAGCCGGCTGCCGCTGCCTTTTGGCAGAAATTGACAATCTTTTGGAAGCCCTTTCGGTCCTTGAGGGCTTCATGGTCGCCACACATGTCGTCATACGTGACTTCTTCCTCGCCCCAGGTGTGCGAGAGGATCGCATAGTCGGGCGGGGGATATTCTGAGATGTCGAGGTCGTAGAGTTTGAGGGTAGAGGTATCGAGGACACGCATTTTCGTTGAAATGAATGGGGGCTTTCTTGGAATCAAATGGCGGGAGGATCAAGCTGCCCAGAGGAGGGATGTAGCTGTGACGGTGCTCAGGCGGCAGGGAACTTGAATGATGAAGGTTTATGTTAAGGTTAGGTTGACGACGACGTCCGTTGACCCCGCACTTGGGCTCAGCTTCGAGGCAGCGAGTCGGCAAGGCACTATCGCGGGCTCTGGGGTACCTAGCAGGGGGAGGGGGGGTTTTGGTCAGCGCCGGGATTTTCTGACATCGTGGCTAGATTTAGACATTATATTATTAGCGATAGCAATAGTGTAAACCAGCGTATCGCCCCTAACATACTAAAGATCGGCTCCCTCGCCTATCGCTTAACCGTAATATCTATACAGGATCGTCTATCTCGTAGTATCCAGCCCTTCGTAGTATTAAGAGCCCTTTCCGTATTAGTTAAGATAGCTTAGTATATACTAGCGCGCCTAATATATAGGGTTACTTACCTACATTATATAACTATCCCTCCGATACTATATACGCTATTACTATTACGCGATAGTTTCTACTCCTATCGTATATATATCTTAAAGTTATAAGTATATCTATAAGGACTACTATATAACTATATTACCTATCTACCTTATTATCGCGAGACTACCCTATTATATAGAAATTTAAATTACCTTAACGTTATAACGTATTCGATATACTCGCTTATAGGGGTTTCCGCGTATATATATCTAATTAACTACGATAGGTATATTTACTACTATAGCTAGGGTATTAAAGCGCTAAGATAATACCCGTATCGTAAATATATTAATAGTTCGGTATATTTAAAGGTAAAGGTCGAGTAATATCTATATAATAGCCGATCGGTATTCGTATACTATTATATTTATAACGTCTTAGGAAGATAATACGATTAAAGTAAGTACCCTATACTATAAGCTCCTAAGTTAACTAGCTTATTAACTATTCCAGGTAATAATAAAGGAGGGGGGACTTATTCTTAGGTATCGTTGTATCGGGGGGGGTTAAAATTATCGTTACCCGAAAGCGTAGGGCGAGTACGGTATATCTAAGTCGAGAGGCGTTATTTAGATACCGCCCGGCTAGGGTATATATCGCCTAGTAAAAACTATACTAGTAATCCTTCTCGTACGATAGTCGGCCCTAGGCTTAGCGGCGATACTAGTATTAGTATACCTACCTATATTTAAGTCCCGAGTATTAGGCTCCTCTATAAGGTATTCTCTATAAAGTATTCTCTAGTAAGCCCCGGAAAGCCTATCCTAATCTCTAAGATAATATATCTCTAGGTAGGCTACGTTAACGGTATTACTAGGCCGCTACGATAGTAAAGTATCGAGTCTCGCGATAAATCCTAAGGTAATATAGCCGTAGATAGATAACGTTAACGAGTTAGTAGTTCTCTAGTATATAATAGTCGCTAGTAGGTAAGGGGAGCTATAAGTTTTCCTTACTATAGTTATTAGTAGGGTAGTATATTATAGCGTATATATATAATTTACTACTAAGGTAATTATTTCCTACTATAATTAATCTAGGATTACAGTAGTAGCGTCTATTTAGGTTATTAAGTTTTTTTAAGGGGGTTTTCTTTAGTCTAAGGTATGTACGGAAATTATCGCTATTATATCTTTAGTTTTACTAGGCTATCTTCTCCTATATCCTCCGTATCTTCGCTACTAACGCCGCTAATATCGGTAACTCTCGAAATTCTTACCGCAGTAATTATCGATACCTATAAAATAATAGCGAAAAGATAAAAAAAAAAAATTAACGAGTATCTCTATAATAAATAAAAGTAAGATAGTAGTATCTTCTCGTCCCCGTACTTTAGTAAAATACTATATTAGTAAAGTAATAGTTTTACTAAAGTTACTAAGTATTAACTCTAGTCCCTTATATCGGGTTATCCTTATCTTATCTACGGGGTAGGTATATTATCCTTTTAACTAGTATTCCCTAGTTAGTATCCTAAGGTTTCCCTCCCGTAAAGTATAGCTATAACTTATATATTTCGAGGTACCTAGTATATATTAGTAGTTATCGCCCGTCGACCCTTTACGCCTAAAGTAAATTATTACTACTATTAACGCCCTCGCTAGTACTAGGCTTTATCTTTACTAGTACTCCCGTTACGCCTATTAACCCTACTACCTCTATATCAGGACTTAACGCGGGGCCAACCGCGCGGGGCGACCAGACGGCGTACAAAGGGCGCAGGCGGGGGCCTCAGGCCACCACCCCGCGCTATAGCACGCTTAAAGGTAGCGACGTAGCCGTCTGCCGTATCCGGATAACCCAAAGCGACTACTACGGTATAATAACAAGGATACCAGAACGGTACGGGCCCGAGTACCGCTTCCGGGCCTTAATACTAACTTATAATACGAAGGACGAAGAAAGGTAAAATAGCTAGGGAAGGAAGAGATAAAGGGGGGGGTAAGTTACTCTATAAAGGAAGGGAGGTACCCCTAAGTAGGCTTATTTACGAAAAGGGATTATCGGAAGAACTTAAGAGTAGCGAGGAAGGGGAGGGGATACTAGGAGCCCCTTAAGAGAAGTATAAATAGGGGATAGCCGACCCCTTTTTAAAGGGGGAGGCTAGAGTTTAATTTATTATCTTACGTAATTATTACTCGCGCGCCCCGTCTTTACTAGTCCTAGCTACTTTAATATATATATTTTCCTTTTACCTTATATATTAAACTTTTTACCTTACTTATAAGAGTCGGACCGGTAGGATAGTTAAGATATATCGTTAAGTAACTACCTTTAAGTAGAGTACGAACTCCTTTACTAATAATATTATCGATAGCGACGCCGATATCTCGTTAGTTTTAATTACCCTTAACGATAGCTCGGTAGTTACGTCTTCCTACTTACTTAACCTAGGCTATACCTAGCGTAAATAAAAGATAACCGAGAAAAGGACCGAGTAAAGTATTTACGAAGACTTAAATATCGACTAAAATAACTTTACGAGTAACGCGCGCGGAGGTTTAATAGTACTTACTAACGCCCGTTACGCTTTAGTTAACCCTAACTATAAAGGAGACTTCGACGAGAATATTATATAAGTTAAAAGTAAGTAACCTTCGCTTAGCTCGTTAACCTCTTCCGATAAGGACCCCCTTACTAACGTATATAGGCGTACCGAAATAACCGAACGTTAGCTTAGAGAGACTTAGGATTAGCTCGAACTTAAACGACTTAATTATTATTTATAGACTATTACTAAAGCCTTAGTAGAAGTTATAAAAGGTTTATTAAGAACCTTAGAAAAGGAGGAAGCTATTACCGAGGCTATAAATAGTACTACTAAACCTACTCCTAAACGACTTACTATCCCTATTAAACTAGCTATCCTAGTTACTACTATTAACGATCTCTCGGCCCTCTTTACGGCCGCCGTCGTTAATCCGGAGACGCCTATTACCGCGACTACTATTATAAAGGCTACCTTCGAACCCCGTTAAAACGCCCTTTTTAAAACCCCTACTCTTATCTACCCTACCTATATAAGGTAAGACTTTACTACCCTTTATAATTTCCTTTACAATTATAAGACTAACTTCCGTATTTATACTAACTTACGTTCTAGTAAAGACCGAGTTATATACGTAGTAAGCTACCTTAAAGGGGCTTTAAAGAACGCCTAAGTAAAATATATATACGAGTAGTAGCGTTAACCCGGCTTTAACCTTAACCTTATACCCTAGTAAAAGTTTATCGACTTCCTAGAAATAAAGCTATTAAATCCTCGGACCCGCGTTCTCTCGGTTATTAGTAGACTCGAAAGGGCCTTTTAAGAGCCTAACGAAACCGTAGCCGACTTCTAGGACCGATACTTTAACTTAAAGGCTAAGCTCGGACGCTTTAAAGACGATAAGCTACGTATAGTACGGTTCTTAAACCGCTTTTACCCGGAGATCCGTTAAGTAATCGAGGTTTAAAGGGATATCCTTAAAACCTAGTAATAACTTATAAGCCTCGCTCGCTACGTAAAGGAAAGTTAAAGGGGCGTATCCTAAACTACTAGATTCTTTAATAGAAGATATAGTTAAAGGGGTAACGGGGGTTAACTCCCTAATATAACTAGTATAAGTATTATCTACTTTACTTATACTAGTAGTAACGCGAGGAACTAAGATATACGTCGTTAGTAGGAGTAGCCTTAAAGCTAGACTCTAGTATATAGTACCTTTACGTTTATATAACCCTAGTCCCGGAATAAAGCCGGAGTTACTTACTATAACTATAAGTAAGTCGGATATTATATTAACGAATACCCTACCCCTAAGCCGTATATAGCTAACTCTAGCTTTTAGCGAACGTTAGGAGTATACTATAACTATAACTAGTCCGGCTATATCGCGCCTAACTACCCTATTATCGTATACCGGAAGTACTAGTAAAAGGGGTATACCGTAGCTAAATACCTTATAAGCGGTATTAATACCTTCCTAGTCTTTAAGAAAAAGAGTTAAGAGTACGGGGGAGCTACTTTAATAGAGGAAAATAGCCTATAAATTAACCTATAGTATTAAGTCTTTTACGACTAGTACCCTTATAAGGCGTTTATTAATAACGGCTTATAAGTAAGTATTATAAACGTAACTATATTAAAAAAGCTCCTATAACTCTATTTATACGATCTACTTAAGGAGGGTATATTTATTACCCTTAAACCTACCCTTTAAGGTATCGCCGAATCTACTATAAAAAGCCTTAAATTAGTTAAGCTAAACGTATATACTACGGACTACTAAGGCATCTAACGTAAGATACTTATAACCTTCGTATTAGTTAAAACCGACGTTTTCAATATTATACTCGGTATACCTTAGTTAAAGCTAGTTAACCTAGTTATTAACTAACGAATAAGCGAGTAGCGTTACCGCCTCCGTACCGGCGACCTCTCCGTTTATAGTAATAATAAAGCATTTAAATATACCTATTATATAGTAGCCTTACTTATTAAGCCCGCTATTTATACCTTAGTACCTTAGCCTAAGGGAGAAATAAATTTAAATCTTAAAAGTAACGAGGAGGTAGATAAAGAAGTAACTAAAGCTAAGCTCCTTAACTACTACTAGAAGTATAAGGACTTATTCGTCCGTAAGAATACTCCTTACGTAGATTGAAGGAAAATAATCGAGTACTTTATTAAGCTTATCGACGGAGTAACTCCGCTATAGGAGTCTATCTATACGTTAAACCGAGACGAGTTAAAAGTAATACGCGAGTAGCTTATAAAGGCCGAGAGCTTAGGATAGATCCGCCCGTCTACTAGCCCCTACGGAGTAACGGTCCTCTTTATACCTAAGAAGGAAACCTTAGTTTAGTAAACGCGGCGAGAAAGTAAGGGGGAGAAGCGCCTTATATAGCTCGTCGTAAACTACCGTAAACTTAATAGTATTACTAAGAAGAACTATACTACTTTACCCTTAGTAAGGGAGATACTTAATCGCCTCGCTGGAGCTAAGATCTTTACTAAACTAAACCTTAAGGACGCTTACTACCGGATTCGAATCCGAAAAAGCGATAAAGAGAAGATAATATTCCGTATACGTTACGGCTACTTTAAGTTTATAGTACTCCCTATAGGCCTAGCCGGCTCGTTAGGGACCTTCTAGACTTATATTAACTAAGTACTCGTAGGGTTAACGGATATAATCTACGTAGTTTATCTAAACGATATCCTAATCTATAGCCTTAATAAGACCTTATATATTAAGTATATTAAGTAAATCCTTAAGCGGCTTAGGTATTAGGACCTTTATACTAACGTAAAGAAATATAAGTTCTATATTACTAAAGTTAATTTCCTCGGCTTTATTATTACCCCCTTAAGAGTAGCGATAAAGGATAATAGGATTACCGTTATTAACGAGTAGCCGGACCCCTAGACTATCCGAGATATACGGATATTCCTCGGCTTTATAGAGTTTTATAAACGTTTTATTACTATATACTTAAAGGTTACGAGCCCTTTAACGGACCTCTTAAAAACCGCCGGTAACCGACTCTTCTAGATAAATAGTAAAGCGATAACTACCTTCCGAGCTTTAAAGGAGCGCTTTATAAGTAAGCTTATCTTCCGATATTTCGAGCCGGCTTTATAAACGAAAGTTAAGATAGATATTTCTAGGAAAGTAGTTAAAGTAATATTATCGTAGTTATATAATAACGGGAAATAGTACCCCGTTACCTACTAATCCTGGAAAATAACCCCGGAAGAAATACGTTAAATAATCGGCGATTAAAAATTACTTACCGTTATCGACGCCTTTATATACTAACGATACTACCTTATAAGTACCGCCTTCCTAGTAGTAATTTTAATTAACTACTTAAACTTAGAATTCCTAAGGATTAAGAAGAAACCTACCCCTTAGTAGTTACGTTAAAGTAACGAGCTTTTTAAATACGATTTCGTAATTAAGTACCGCGCTAACATTTTAAACCTTATAAATAAGCTTTTACGTAAGCTAGATTATATAAAGAATAATAATATCTTTACCTAAAAGAATTAAAGGACTTACCTACTACTTAACTAGATTAAGTAAGTAGTTAAGGAAAGGGAAATTTATATAAGGGAAAGTAAATTTAAAGATATCGCGGTTATAATATTTATAAGCGACGTTAATAAAGGGTACCCGTTACTCGAATAGCTCGAGTAAGCTATAAAGGGAGGATCTTTATACTTTAAGAAATAAAACCCTTAGGGAGCGATAGTAATAATTATCTAAGGAACGAGACTTTAGAAGGTTAGTAGGAGCCGCTTAAACGCCTACTTAGTAATAAAGCTCCGAGAACGGTAAGCTTAAGGAGTAAGTAAGCTAGTAGAAATCGAGGAACCGCCCGTCTACTAGAAATAAACCTATATAAACCCCTACGAAAAAGCTTCCCTAAAGGTATTATAAGGCCTAAGGAAAAGTCGGAATAGCGGCCGAGGGGAGTAGGAAGGTATTATTAAGCGTTAGGAGTATTAAGGAGCCGGTAAATTAAATACGGCTTTAACTTTACTAGCCTAATACGTAAGTACGTACGTTACTTTAACTCTCGAGTACCGCCTAGAGGTTAATAGGCTTATAAATACGCCTTTTAAGGATAACGGTAACGACCGATAATACCTTAAGCTAATAGAATTAGAGAAGAACGGCGAGAGATATAAACTTAAGCTTCGAGCTAAGTATATATAATAGCGAAGGCTATTAGGCGAGGAGGATTACGAGGAAGTTAATCTTAAGTAAGTATTAAAGATAAAGCGTCGCTTTAGTTTAGGGCCTATAACCGTTAACGGAATATAAAAGGATAGCTTAACCCTAGCGAAGGAGCTAAAGAGTTCCTAACCTAGGGAGGGAAACGGTATAGGAGAGTATACGAAGTACGATAAACTATAGTCTATTATCGAGGGGGCTATTAATAAGTACTTAGATACTCCGTTAACGGATACTATAAGGAAGGTATAATAGGAAGATATTACGCTTTAGTAAACCTAAAATAACTACGAAGGATAGTAATAAAATAAGTAAACTTAGGATGATAAAGGTATTATCTTCTACTACGGCCGCGTATTCGTCCCCGAATCCGTAAAGTAAGCGGTCTTATAAAGCTACTATAACGTAGCGATAGTAAAGTACTTCGGAGCTAATAAGATACGACGGGCTATCGCTAAATACTAAGCCTAGTTAGGCTTAACTTAAAAGGTATATAACTACATTAACGCTTATAACTTATACTAGAGAACGAAGGTAAGGAGGTATAAACCCTACGGCTTCCTAACGCCTTTACCAGTACTAACGAACCCCTAGGAAGATATTATAGTCGACTTCGTTATAGGTTTACTAAATATATACGATCCCCGTATAAGCTAGATTTATAACGCTATCCTAATTATCGTAGATAAGCTTATTAAGTACGCCCGCTATCGCGCTACGAGTAAGCGCCTTAGCGCTAACGAGTTCGTAAACATTATATTCTACGAGGTTTATAAGGATTTCGGACTACCTATTACTATTACTTTAGATAGAGGAAGCCTCTTTATAAGTAAGTTTTAGTTAACTTTATATATATACCTAGATATTATATATTATCTAAATACCGCTTACTATCCCTAGACGGATAGGTAGATAAAGCGGTAAAACTAGGTACTCGAGTACTATTTACGAGTATTCTATAGCCGCGAATAAGCCGATTAAGCGGAGAGGTTAGTTTTAACGGAATCCGTTTATAATAACGTATAATACTCGGCTACTAATACTATACCGGCGAAGCTTCTTTTTAAGTTCTAGCCTAAAATACCCGTAGACTTAACCCCTAAGTACCGGTACTAAGTCCCTAAGGTATATAACCGGCTCGAGGGTATAAAATAAGCGAAAGTCCGAACTTAAAAAGCCTTCTTAAAAGCTAACTAAACTATAGCTAAGTATTATAATAAAGGCCGGATAAAAGTAATATTTAAAGCCGGATAATAAGTATAACTTTCGGCTAAGTACCTCCGTTAACGCCGCTCTAACGGGAAAATCTCGGATAAATTCGTAAGCCCTTTTAAAATAGTAAAGCTTATAGGCGATAAAGGAATAGCTTATAAGCTAAACCTACTTAAAAGATATCGAATCTACAACGTATTCTCCGTCTCGTTCCTCGAACCCTTTAAAGGTAATTTAAACGAGGCCCTTAAGTACTTAATAAAGGTAGATATCGAGAACGGCGAGTAAAAGTAAAAGGTAAAAGAAATCCTAACGTATAGGGGTATTACGAGTAGGAGATATTATCTTATTCGCTAGGCGAACTATAGTAACGAAGAAGACTTATAGGAATTAACGGTAAACTTAAGTAATAGGGATATAATACGCGAGTACGAAGAAAAGATTAAAATAACTTAATTTAAAAAGGATTCGGCGAAAAGGAAACGAATAGTTTAATAGTACGGTAAGGTATAAGTAACGGGGAAGGCGTTCGGGGGATAGGAGTTTAAGTATTATTATTAGAATTATTTTAGTTAGAATTTCTAGTCTTAGTCGGCGTTTTTAGAATTATAACGTAGGAGTATAGCTAAGGTAGCTATCCTTAATAGTAAATACGAAAATTATAAAATAATCGTAGTATTAAAAATAATAAAGTATAGTAGAAAATTAACGAAATTACCGCGATAACTACCCTTTTATATACCCTATATACGCCTAGCTATAGCCTATCCCGAGCCTATAATACCCCCGATATTTCCTAAAGCTTTCCCGTTAGATTCTAGCCGTAGCCTAAGCCTATCCCGAGTACTACCTATATTATACTTATAAGCGCCTACTTAATAAAAACTAGTAAAAAAGTCCTACCGTTTAAACTATAGCTAGTAGCTAAGCCGGGTACTTATAGCTACGGGGTAAACTATTAGTAATATTCGAGTATAACGGGAGTAAAGCGGGTATATACTAGAAATTACTTAAACTCGAAACCCTTACGGTTAGGAGTAATAGGAGAGAGGAGTTAAAATATAAGTTAGTAATTAAATATATCGAACTAGTAACCTAGGGAATACTTACGAGTACGGTTATAATCTTCTTTATACGATAACTATTAAGGTAAATCTCCTTTAGAATATCGGTATTAGTAGGACCCTACTTAATAGTATCCTCGTTACTACGGAAGGGCGTTAAGGGACTAGCGGCTACATTACGCGTAGCGATATACTTTTTATAGGCGTAGATAACTTAGTTATAAAGGATAACGACCTAGGCGACGATACCGGTAACCTTAAACGTAGGAGTAGTCTCCTAATAAACCTAAAGTTAGATAATATGCCTAGAGAAAGATATAGCGATAGGACTAAGTAACTATAATATAAGTTAAAATAAGCCTCGAAGACGCGGCTTTAAAGAAGGGGGATATATACCGGCTAATAGCTATAGGAAACTTTAACGTAGTATATATACCGTATACCGAGACTAGTTTACTTATAGTAACGGCGAGCGATATCCTTACAAATCTCGTAGTAATAAGTAGTATAAATAGGGTTAGAAAATAGGCTATAAGTAAGCTCGTTAACTAAAAAGGGAGTCGGGATACGAACGTTACCCGGGAATACTTTATTCGTACCCCCGTTATTAGGAGACGTAAGTTAAGAGCGAAGGGTATTATTATTTTCGTCTTAGAAAAGTAAGGAGTTAGTAACGCCGAAATAATAAAAGGAGTAAACTCGGATTATATACTTAACCTAAAAAAGTAGTATTATTATCGAAGTCCTATAATAAAAGGTATAAGTAGCTAGTAAGCTATAAAATTAAAGCTAGGAATATACAGTAAAAGTAATATACTTATAGGAAGGACGGCCGTAGCCCCGATTAAACGGAGTCTTAAGGGTTTTCTTAACGGATTAGCCTATATTAAAGCTATAAACGAGTAAGTTAGTAAGAGCTAGAAGTAAAGAGATAAGGAGGAGAGAACCTATAAGTAAGCGTAGGGTATAGGGAGTAGGAGCCGAAGGCGAGTAAAGAAGTTAAGAGAATATAAGTTAGTAATAACTCGAGGGAAGAAGGAGAGAAGAGAAGGCTTACTAGGCGTAGGAAGTAGGCGGCGTACGAGGAGGTAAAAAGCTTAGGTACTAGAGAAGAAACGGGTTAGTAATTAAAGAAGAATAAATATTAGTAACGGAGGTAGTAATAAAGTAACGTTAACCGTAATAAGAGTAGTAGTAAAGTAGTATTAGTAGTAGAAGTAGTAATAACGGTAGTAGCGAGGCTAATTAAGTAGTAGGAAGGAAAGGGTAACGCTAACGGAGTAAGTAGTACCGTTAACTAAGCGTAGTAAGTAATAGTAAAGCTAAACTATTTAAAGTAACGATCGTTAAGTAAGAAAGAGGAGGGGGAAGAACTAAAAGTAGCGAGAAGGTAGGGAATACGTACTAGAACTACAAGGCGGCGTAAAGGTAGATAAAGAACGCTATAAGACTATAAAGGTAGTATTAAACGAAAAAGGTAAAGTAAAGGCGGAGGGGGAGTAAGGCTTATATAAAGCGCGAGGTAGTTAAAGAGAGGAAGAAAGATAAGAGGAAAAGGTAAGAGGGGATAAGGGTTTATATACGAACCCTACGCCGCTAAATTCTAGGGGTACTTTATAGTAAACGGGTAGGGTAAATACCCTAAAGGTAACGACGAGTAGAAGTAAGAGGCCTAACGAGGGTAAATAAGTACTAAAGCGCCTACTAAACGCGATATTAGGTAACTTACGTAAATAAGGAACGTAAAAATACCCTTAACGTAAGATAAACGGGTAAAGGTACGCTACTAACCCGCTTACCCGCCCCGAGTAAGTAAGAAAGATAACCCCCCTTAACAAGTATCCCCGGGGTACCTTTAAAAGGAGGGACGCCTTAACGATCGGGTAAGAGTAACGGAAGTAATTAGGACTACGGTACTAACGGCGCTTAAAAGTAAAGGGCCGCGAGATTATAGAAAAGATAACCCTTAAATCCTACCCCTAAGTAGTAGTAATAACTAACTTTATAAGGATAAACTAAGTAGTAAATATATAGGGAAACTCCAAGTTATACTACGAAAGACCCCTAAATACTATAACGGAACCCTTTTAATATTACGGCGAGTACCTCCTACGTAAAGGGTTCTTACTAAGTTATAATATAGGAAGGTATTAAAGGATAATATCTATAGAATTAGCGACTAAGGAGCGTACCCGGGCCGGTAATCTACCTACCTTAGTAAAAAGGGGCGTTACCTATAGAGATTAAAATAAAAGCTATTAAGGCTAGTAAGGCCTACGACCCCTTATCGAAGCCTAGACTTAACGCGTACGGTAGAGGGAGATAGCCTATAAGAGGCTTCCCTAGGACTAATAAGCCCTCTAGCTAAGTAGTAACTTTAAAATATAGGAAGCGGAAAAGTAATATAAGTAGCCTTTATCCCTCCTCGCTAAAGTAAGGAGGTATAGAAGGAAAGACCGACTTTATAAAAGTACGGCTAAGTAACTTAACCCCTATTATAGATAATAAAAAGTACGATATAAGACGGTAAGCCGGAGGAGCTTAGCGAAAGCGTAGTAAAGGCCTTATACTACCCGCTTAAAGAGGGAGCTATACAAGACTATAGTAAGGAGGCCCTTACTAATACAGAGCCGAGGAGGAGCGATAAGAGCCGAGAGTATAGCGAAGGTAACGCTAACGCTACTACTAAGATAAGCTCCCCTATATAGGGAACTTTAAGGTTTATACTACTACCCTAAACGTCGAGGGTTTAATAATACCCTCCCGTACCGCCGCGAGAGTACGGCGAGGGTAACGTTCTTTATACTAGTAGGAAGCGCTCGTTAGTAGCCGCGGCGAGGGAAGAACTCGCGGTACTAGTAGGAAGCGTTCGTTAATAGCTATAGCGAGGGAAGAACTCGTAGTACTAGTAGGAAGCGCTCGTTAATAACTACGGCGAGGGAAGAGCTCTCTATACTAATAAAACTACCTAAGTTTTATTTTACGGTAAGGGTAACGCCCTCTTTACTTATAAAAGGCGCTTAGTAATACCTAAGACCTCGAAGCCCCCTACCCGCGTAGCCGTTAAGACGTAGCCGCGAATATATAACGGTAACTAAAGCCCTAAAGATAAAGCCTATAAAGGAGGAGGATTATATTAGGACTTAATACGAGGCTAACCGCGCGGGGCGACTAGACGGCGTATAAAGGACGTAGGCGGGGGCTTTAGGCTATTACCCCGCGCTATAGTATGCTTAAAGGTAGCGATATAGCCGTTTACCGTATCCGGATAACTTAAAACGACTACTACGGTATAATAATAAAGATACTAGAACGGTATAGGCCTGAGTACCGCTTCTAGGCCTTAATACTAGCTTATAATACGAAAGATAAAGAAAGGTAAGATAGCTAGGGAAGGAAGAGATAAAAGGGGGGGTAAGTTACTTTATAAAGGAAGGGAGGTACCCTTAAATAGGCTCGTCTACGAAGGGGGACTATCGGAGGAACTTAGGAGTAGCGAGGAAGGGGAGGGGATACTAGAAGCCCCTTAAGAGAAGTATAAATAGGGGATAGCCGACCCCTTTCTAGAGGGGGAGGCTAGAGTTTAATTTACTATCTTACGTAGTTATTACTCGCGCGCCCCGTCTTTACTAGTCCTAGCTACTCTAACGTATATGTTTTCCTTCTGCCTTATACTTTATTACTAGGGTCCTATTATCGCCCCTATTTACTATCGTCGCCTAATATCTAGCGACGCGATTTATATCGTTTATAATACCCGTCGCCTCGTTTTAAATCGCCAGCGCCGTTATCTCTACCTTTACATCGTTTACTAACGCCTAAGTAAAAGGGTAAGTAACGGATACCTCCGCTATCTCCGCCCCCGTATTATTTACTAACGCGGCTATCTCTATCCCCGTATCGTTTACTAACGCCTATATAAGGGGGTAAGTAACGGACGCCTTTATTATCTCTATATCGATTTCGTTTACCAGCGCCGTTATCTCTACCTTTATATCGTTTACTAATATCTAGATAAGAGGTTAAGTAACGGATACCTCCGCCTTCTCTACCCTTATATTATTTACTACTACGACTATCTTTATTCCCGTATCGTTTACCGGCGCCGTTATCTCTACCTCTATATCGTTTACTAATACCTAAGTAAAGGGTTAAGTAGTAGATAACCCCGTTATCTCCGTATCGGTATTATTTACCGGCGCCGTCTTTAAGTTATCGTCGATTAGGATAACGCCTATCTCGTTCTCCTATACCTCCCTTTTTTCCTATATCCTTTTTCTTTTCGTATTTACCTCCTTCTTATACTTAATATCCTTTAAGTTATCGTTAATTATAATAACGCCCGGCTAAATAATTATCTTTCTCTCTTAAGCCTTCGTATAGTATATCTTTATAAGGTCGATATCGTTATCGGAATCGGGAGCGCTCCCGTCCGGCCTAGTATAGAACTTTCCCGTAATCGGATACTAGTAAATAGTATATTTATAAAAATAGTTATTAAATAGGTTATTAAACTCGACGTAGCCCGGTAAGGGGGCTAGGGCTATCTTTATCTTCTTTATTAAAAGGGGTATACCGTAAAGGTAGTTAATATCGTCCTTACTTTTCTTTTTACTCGGGAGGGGTATATTATAAAGGTAGTTAGTATTATACTTTTCGTTATTAATATTATCCTTACTTTAGCCTTTATTATTATCGTCCTTATCCTAGCCGTTATCGTTATCGTCCTTACCCTAGCCGTTATCGTTTTCGTCCTTTTTCTTTACCTAAGCGGTTATCTTTACCGGGGTAAGTATCTTTACTAAGGCGGGCTTCTTTACCGGCGCGGTTATTTTTACCGGCGTAAGCTTCTTTACCGGCGCGGTCGTCTTTACCGGTATAGTCGTCTTCGCCGGAGCAGGCTTCTTTGCTAGGATAAATTTCTTCGCTAGGGCGGGTTTCTTCTTTATCGGTACTATTTAAGTTATATTTAGCTTAAACCGCTCGGGTAACTTCTCCTTCTTAAGTATTTCTCTCTAAAAAGTAAATAAGCCCTTTAAGGCGGGAAACCTTTTAACCTTAAACTTAAGAACAAACGTAATAGCCCGCTACGAGTCGATTATAGCTTTTATCTCGTTATCGGATTCGTCGTACTATTTATCGATTTTTTCCGATATCTTTTTTAGGAAATTCTTTTTAGAAAATCCTATTTATACTATAGCTTTAAAAAACTTTAACTTAAATAGGCCGGTATACGGATCGGTCGCGCGGTAGGCGTATTTCCTATTTAAGAAGTCGTTTATTCTATGGTAATAGCCCCGTTACGTTATTACGAACTTTGACTTCGGGTCGCTCGCGGTATTAGTATCTATTTATAATATATTAGCCGTAATCCTATATTATCCTACTTTACTAAAGGCTATCGCCTATCGCTTATACCTTAGCTACCCCGTAATAGTTTACTAGTAGTACTTTTATAGTATTAACTTACCTATAGTATTAGTAGGGTCCGTTATATTAATATTAGGTATAGTAACTACCTTACCCTTACTCTTTTTCGGCGGTATAATAATATAAATATAGTAGTAAATAGGATAAGGGTTTATATAAATATTAGTATATATAAGAATTATAATAGTCGGAGCTAGTTAATATATATAGTAATAGGATTAGTAAACCTCGGTAGGTAACTATCGTTACTTAGTTATAGTTATCGGCCCGTTAATATATTTATTAAGTCGTATCTAGTTAGCGAGGAGGGTTTAGTAAAATCTAGCGAGTACTATAGTTAATTTAGTTAAGTTTAATATCGCTTAGTTATCTCGGTCTATTACTTAGGTTAAGCTAGAGATCTCTATACTCGATCGATAAGTAGGTATCTATATTATCTAAGGCTTAAGGCTAGGAGCTGGATTCGTAACGTCCAGGCCTACTTAATACTAATATAACTTTATACTATTAGGGATAAAGATAAGTAGTAATTAATCTAGGAAGGTACTTTACTTTACTTTAGGTTTAGAGACTTACCTTTCTACCGTATAGATAGGCGCCTCTAGGATAAAAGGGTCTAGCCGTAAGTATATAGTTAAGGGAAGAGGAAAGCTATCGGTTTAGTTATAAAGGGGAGATAAGGGAGGAGGTAGGAGAGAAGAGAGAGATTTACTTAGATAGAAGAGTAAATACCTATTTAAGTTACGTTAGGGCTGGAGAACCCGACGTAGTCGAGGTATAGGAATAGTTACGTAAAAATCTCTAGGGGTTAAGCTAAGAGGTAGCGAGAAATACTACTAATAGCTAAAGTAGTATCCGTAGATTAGTACTTTAACTCTTATTTAGTCTTTTCCTAGACTATTCGGGCCTATTTATACTATTATTATAGTAAGCTCTCTACCTTAGGCGTAAGCCTTAAGCTCTTAAAACTTTACCTACCTTTAACCTCCCGTTAAAAGCTATAATCTTTTCGACGACTCGGCCGCGGTCTACCGAGATTACGAAATTAACGCCGTAGTAAAAAATAACCTATAGAGGCGGTAACTCTTTAACTAGGCTACGATTTATTAAGCGTAGAAAGCCTTTAAAGCTCTAACCTTAACTCTAATCTCTTAAGCCCCTCTTCTTCCTCTTCTAACTATAACCTTAACTAACTTAAATCTATACGTATACCTAGATCTTTATAGCTATACTCTTTTCCCGCTTTATCGACGCTTACTATTACTAAAGACTATAGTTACGGCGACTTCTAGTAGCTCGCTACCCTTTAACAAGTAGTAGTATAATAACGCCTATCTATATACTATATACTATTATCGCTAGTAAAACTACTAAGGCTTTTAGTATTATAGGCTAGTAAATATCGCTATTTCTAGGCGCTAGCGATAAAATCTATCGTAGGTACTAGTACCCCGTAAAGATATTATTAATCGCCTATTAAGTATATATTTCTCGCCCTAGACGCCTAATTAGTATATCTCTCGTAAATAAATCCGATAGTTAACGCTTATCGTAGGCTAGACCTTTAATATATATAACCTTAACCTAGCGAAAATATTAAAGGTAACGTACTTAATACCCGATCTCCCTCCCTTTAATATATAATACAGCGAATAGCTTTGTAAAATCGGTATAAGTTTAGTACTCCCCCGTAGCTTTAGACGTAAGGTCTAGCCCTAGTAATAAAGGTATATCTAGCAGCTTACTTTATATTAGTTATAAAGGGCTTTAGTAAGGGGGGTAGACGTTATATACCTAAGGAACTCCTTCTCGTAAAGTATAGTAGGCTAGCCGTTATAGTTTATTACTAACTAATATTACTATATAGTTATATATTTTACGACTAACGTATTATATAAATAGTCTACGGATATATAACGCGATACCCTTACGGCTATATAACTCTCCTCGGCGTTATAGGTCCTACGGTAGTAAACTCTTACGGATAAGTAAGATAATTATATCCGCTATCTATATATATAGTAGTATTAGGTAAGGGATTACCGAACAAGGGTAGTATAGGTCCGGGTTTATAAGCGTCGCTAGTCTTATAGTAAGAGGTTGATAAGTAGGGATAGCCGGGGTCTGGGTTTATAAGCGCCGCCAGCCTTATAGTAAAAGGTCGTTAGGTAGGGATAGTATAGGTCTGGATTAATAGGCGCCGCCAGCCTTATAGTAAGGGATTACCGAACGAGGATAGTATAAGTCCGGGTTTATAGGCGCCGCCAGCCTTATAGTAAAAGGTCGCTAGGTAGGGATAGCATAGGTCTGGATTAGTAGGCGCCGCTAGCCTTATAGTAAGGGATTAAGTTAACCGTAGTATATAGGTCCGGGTTTATAGGCGTTACCAGCCTTATAGTAAAAGGTCGTTAGGCAGGGGTAGTATAAGTCTAGGTTAGTAGGGTAGGAGGACGCTGGAATGAAAAGTCGCTAGGCAGGGATAGTATAGGTCTAGGTTAGTAGGCGCCGCGATATATCTAGTAAGGAATTAAGTCGACGGCGGTACGATAAATAGAAGTCTAGGCGCCGCGAGCGTTATAGTAAGGAATTAAGTTAATAGTAGTACGATAGGTAGAAGTCTAGGCGCTGCGATATATCTGGTAAGGAATTAAGTCGACGGCGGTACGATAGGTAGAAGTCTAGGCGCCGCGAGCGTTATAGTAAGGAATTAAGTTAATAGCGGTACGATGGGCAGAAGTCTAGGCGCCGCCTACCTTATAGTAAGGAATTAGGTTAACGGCCGTGCGATGGGCAGAAGTCTAGGCGCCGCCTACCTTATAGTAAGGAATTAAGTTAACGGCCGTACGATAGGTAGAAGTCTGGGCGCCGCCTACCTTATAGTAAGGAATTAGGTCGACGGCCGTACGATAGGTAGAAGTCTAGGCGCCGCCCACCTTATGGTAAGGAATTAGGTCGACGGCCGTGCGATAGGTAAAAGTCTAGGCGCCGCCTACCTTATAGTAAGATTAGCGTATAGGTACTATATAGTAGGGTCTATATACTAATAACCGCCCGCCTAGTAAGGGACCGCCGCGATAGCGATATAGACTATCGGTTAGTTTTAAGGCCTTATAATCTAAGTAAAATTAGTATTAGATCTAGATATACTTTCTTAAGTAGTATCTACGTCGCCTAATTAGCCCTACTATCGCGAAAAGGATAGTAGTAGTTAGTATCTCGGCCCTATACGAGTATCCGCGTATCTATAGTATTATATTACGGGTAAGGGCGAGTCGATAGTAAAATAACGGGTTACGGAATACTATTAGTTATCTATCGATACCGCGCCTCGTAACCTCTACCGTATCTATTAATACTACTTCGTTATTTTTCGTCCCCCCTATACTTACTAAGATAACCCGTAAATATAGCCCCCCTTGTAGATAATACTATTACTAGAACTATAATATATACGTTAACCCCGTACTATAACCGTACCCTATAATATATCCCGAGTTATACGATAATATAACTACGTTTAAGAAGTAAAGAGAAATTAGTTAATATATATATACCTTAAGACGTTAACGCTACTATTAGTTCTTCCGCTTCGGGTCTCGGGGCCTTACGGGCGATAGCGTTAGTCTATTCGTATAAGCCGCCTCTTCTTACTAGTAGACGGACTACTCGATAAGGGCGATCTAATATTAAATATCGGCTTATATAGGAATAATCCAGTTATTATCTTCGTCGATCTTAATAGCCCGGCTAATCTTACTCCTTATATAAGTATTCTTTTTTATATTAGAGATAAATACCTTTAATATCTTAAAGCGAATATTATTAAGCTTCTCGGTATATCTAAGTATCGTTAGCTACTCCTATAAGGACTCGTTACTATAAGGGTACTCGACTACCTAGTTAGGGTTATCGAGTTACTTAATATAAAACTTTATTAGCGATCCTATATTCGTAAAGATTACTATTAACCTTATTAGTAGGTATAGACGTTAGCTAAAATACCCGAATATAATATACTCTAGTACTATAGCTCGATACCCGGGGAGTTTTTCGTAAAGTCTAGATAGGTTCGTAACTATATAAAGTAGAACCGGAATACCTACTCGTTCTATTTACTAAGTAAGTACTAATACGCCGTCTATCGGTCCTTAATATTCTTAAAAAACGAGTCGGTCTTATATAGGTTACGGATATATACTTATAGGTAGGTTAAGAACCTCCTCCGTTATATCGCTATATTATCTCTAAACTTCTTACGTTAGAACGCGTAGTAGTATTTAAGGTTATTTTCCGATATCGATATATTCTTATAGTTAGTTATCTTACTCCTTAGAACGGTACGGAAAAGGTTCTCGAAGCTCGAGTTACCTATCTTTACGAGTATAATAGCCTTAGTCCGTATAAGGAACGTCTTATTAAAGCTATCCTAAAAGGGATATAAGCCTATATCGATATACGAGTCTAAGCCTAAGCTTACTTCTTCTACATCGGTATCCGCGTCGGCGTCGGTATTAGCGTCGAGTAGGGTAGGGAATTAGGTACTTTCTATCGATTATATTAGGTTAGCGGGTATAAAAGTATATAATAGTAAGCGTAGTATATACCCTATTAACTATTTATATTAGTTACTATATTTTAGCCTTCCGGGACGGTTTTACTAACTTTTACGGCTCGGGGGCCTTAATCGGCTAGGTAAGCGTTTTAAGTTCGTCTATAATACGCTTTATATTATTCTTATTTACTACTACTCGTACTATCCTTTCCTCGTACTATATATTTACTTCGGCCTCGTCGATATATTTATAGGTATTATCTTTATCGTCTTATTAAAGGTTACTATCCCTAACGAATAACGAGTCCTCGTTTATATCTACTTACTATATATCCTACCCGGTAAGGATATTATTAAGGTTACTAAAGTCGTTACCCCTATTAAGCTTAATATCCTTATTATCCTTAGTATACTAAGTAGGTCGTATCTTCTTTTAGCCTAGCCCCGTAGGTTACCGCTCGGCTAATACCTACCTAAATTACTACTAAAGTATTATTTATAGGAACTTATTATTAAGCTAGTTAGGCTGCTACTTAGACCGGGCTAATTTAAGTTACTCCTTAGGTTACTCCTTAGGCTACTTCTTAAGCTACTTCTTAAACTACTACTACTTAGACTACTACTTAAGTTACTTATACTTAAGCTTATCCTTATCCTTAGGCTCGTCCTCGTCCTTAGGCTCGTCCTCATCCTTAGGCTTATATTCGTTATCGTCCTCGGGATTAATAATCTTAGCTCGGAACTTCTTATATATTATATCCTTCTATACTCGCTCGGGTACTAGTATATACCGTATCCCCTTTAGCCGGAGGAGGGGCTAATCCTCGACTACTAATACCCCGTATATCGGTACCCTAGATGCCCCCCGCGCCTGTAAAGTCCCTAGGACCGAATAAAACTCGTTATTAAAATCGTTACTCTTTAAAGCGATTAGTACCGTCTTAGTAAGGGCTAACTTAATAAGGGCTAACTTAGTAAGGGCTAGCTTAGTAAGGGCTAGCTTAGTAAGGGCTGGCTTAGTAGGGGCTGGCTTAAGGATTATCTTATCCTAGGCTAGCTTAAGGACTATTTTAAGGACTAGCTTAGAGACTAGCTTATCCTAGGGTAGCTTATCCTAGGCCCGTTCTTAGTCGTCGCGTTCTTACTCTTTAACGATCCTATCTACGATTATCTTCTTTATATAGGCTAGGAATCTAAAGGTTTACCGTAATACGAAATACTTATCCTATTTAAGATCCCTCTCCTCGGGCTCCGCGTCTTTATAATAGTCGGCGATACGCGATAATATAGCTACGTTTAACTCGATATATAGGGGTATAGCTAATCTACCCGGTTATAAGCCTATTTAGTTCGAGCCTATCTAATTAAGTATAATATACTTCTCTCGCTTAATAATTATACCTTTAGGCCGGCCGAGGGTCTACCGAAGAGTTTCCTCGTCGTAGCGATTAAGCTTACTTATATACTCGTTTATCGCTATCTAATACCCGGCTATAACTTCGTTATAGTCGTTTAACGCGCTAATCGGGTAAGCTAGATAAAGGTAAATACCCTTCGGGCTACGGCCGTTTACTATTATTACCGAAACCGGGCCGGTACTAAGCCTAAACTTAAGTTTAGATATAGTCGTAGTCTTCTTAACAGGTAAAAAGTCCTTTATCGTAATATCCTTATTCTTTAGTATCGACCGAAGGCTACGCGATAGGTCGGGTAATAATATATTTATAAACTAACGGCTCCCGCCCGAGTACCGAGTTACTAGGCTTATAGTAGTAACTACTTCCGAACTATTTAAGTTATTACTAGGCGATATATCCGACCTATACTATATATCTTATATATTATATTAATATAAGAACGCTATTAAATAGGTAGTAATATAGTCGGTAAACTTATATTAAGTAGCTATAGTATACCCGCTTACGTAAGACTAAAGAGTAAGTCTTACTAAGTAGTAGGGCTATCTTACGGTAAATACTAGTTAAGGGCGGAACCTATTATAGAATATTAGTATACCGCTTATTATATATAAGTAAGGGAGAGCTTACGCGATATTATCTATAAGAGAGGAATTAAAGTCCGTTTAAGTACCTTCCTTTATAAGGTAACGGTAGGCGCCTTCGGCGCCGAGCTCTTATTAGATATATTTACTTTTCCCTAGGGTATAACGACTAATACTAACGATATTACTATATTACCGGGCTTAAACTTAGGAGGGCGACCGGGACTACGGCGCCTCTTCTCTTATACCGGCTAGGATTTATTATCTATATAATCTAAAGTATACTTAAGTCCGTATAGCTAGGACTAAGTTACCGGAGCTATTACTATAAGCTATTAACCCGGCGGGCTCCGACTATAGGGGTAGTAGTTAGTTAACGGAAGACTATAATATTAGGTCGAAGTAAGATTTAAGTTTAGTAATAAAGAGTAAAAGAGATAGACGGAAGTTAATTTACTATATCGCGAGGTTTTAATCGGTAACTTTTATCGTAACCCTAACCCCGCGGTAAGGTAGCTAAAGCTATTCCCCGGGCTATAAAAGGTACGGTCGAGCCTCTTATAGGGAGGGTATTTACTTTAAATAATACCCTTTTCGACGTATTAAGAGGGGCCTTATTTACTAGCCTTCTTAACTATCTAATATATTTCGATATACGCGGGCGGAGGTACGCCGCTTAGTAGAGGTACGCCGCCTAGTAGAGCTAATATCGTTATTAACGTAGTTAAGGAAGTACCGGCGTATTAACTATACGGTCGGTATTCGCGATTAGGAGAGGGTTCTTAAGTTAGATAATAGGCCGTTTAGTAATAAGTATTCCGGGTTTCGATAGTCGTTAAGGTTCGCTAACCCTACTATTAGGACTATCTAATCGGGCTAATCTCCGGGCCTTAGATAACGGCGATAGTAGCGGTAGTCCGGATTCCTTAAGCGACGAGGATTTATTAGGCGACTAGGATAATACTAGCGACTAGGATAATACTAGCGACTAGGAAGACCTCCCGAGCGATAATTCCGACGATAAAGCTATTAACAGGTTAGATACGTTAATAGTTAGCCCCGGAAATATATCCGACGAAGCGTACGATATAATATTAGATATTAAGGGTAATTCCTACGTTACTATATTTAACGCTATCGTATTTACTACCCGTACTAACGTTTATTATAGGCGTCGGCGAATCTTAACGCTCTAATAGGAGTATATCGTTATTAATATCGAAGTTATCCTAGGAGTATAACGATAGGGATCTAAGTAACGGGGAGGAAAAGGAGGTAGATAAAGAGGATAAGGCCTTACTTAGTATCGACCTCCGCCTCGGTACTAAGCTATCGTCTAGTAGTTAGTAGGACCTAGGAGACCTTATATCTAACGACCCGACGACGGAGATTCTACGGAAAACTACCCCCTTAACTTTTACTACGTTTAGTACGGCGTTTACGTAATAGATATCGAAGGTTAAACTTAGCTATTAGGAGTATACCAGTTTCCTAAAGATTTATATATTAGTAGAGTCGGTCGATAACTATTACAGGCTTTACCTACTCCTTAGTTATAGTATCTATAGTTATATAGTTATATAACTTAGGTTAGGTAACGCTAGGTTACATAGTCGGGAGTTAGCCTACGCCTTAAAAGCTTACCTCTCGTAGCCCTCGCGCCCTAGACTTCCAACCCCTCGTCGAATAATAGTTATCCAACCTAACCCCTATAGTATACTACCCTTACGCCGTAATAGTTTATTTAATATATTCCTATAGCCTTACTATCTACGAATAACCTCTCGTCTTTACCTTAATTAATCTAACGAACCCTACGCTAAATTACGTAACCTCTACCTTAATCCCCGATCCTCGACCTTAAAAATCCTTAATCCCTAACCGCGAAAATCCTTACATTCGTACCCCTGCCCCCGACTAACCCCGCGCTAATTAACCGATCCCCGACATTAATAACGAACCCTCCCTTCGTTCTATATAATTTATTACGGTAATATTCGTACCCTACTAAGTAAGTAAGACTATAAGTAGAAATACCCTTTTTTTTTAACCTTACTACTTTCGCTTCTACTCTTTATTTAACATTTAACCTTATTACTATAGCTAACCCCGGCCCCTTTTAGTAAAAGGGTAAGGATAGCTAGATTATCTTCTCCCCCCCGGCTTAATCTAAGTATAAACTCGATAACCCCGGCCTTATTATAGAGAAGGTTACGAAGATCTTAATCGTTACCGGCTACTTTACGATAACCTCCGTAGTTACCGAGTATACGAATATCTCCGCCGTTTATAACTAATCGCTCTTTATTTACGACTACCTTACCGATATAGTCCTCGGCTTAGTAGTATAAAAAGCTTAGTCGATAACCGAGTATATAATTACCTCGATATACGACGTCCTTAGTAACCTCCGTACCGTTAACGCCCTTAAAGTAGTTAAGAACTTACGCCTCCGCTCCTATTATAATAATCTCTAAACGTAAATTAATACTTAGTCCTAGGCTATAGCCGCCGCCTTAAATAATTACGACGTTACCTTTAAAAAATCCCTTACTAAAGACCTTAAGGTATTCGACGTTAGCGATAAGGATATAATAAAGTATAATACTACTTACGAGAACTAACGTTCTAAAATTAAGATCCGATAAGCCTAGGACTCCTAGGAATTCCCTTCGGAGTTTTAAAAGATCCTTTATATCGCCGGCCTACTCTTTAACTCTACCTACTAAAGTATTTAAACCGGCCTCGATACCGTCCTTAATAATAAAAGGAACCTTACCTAGTAAAAGTAGTCCTTTAACGTTAAGCTCTTAAAAGTCCTCGATACTACTTACTATAACTTCGATATTACCGTAAACGCCGAGAAGAAGCTTACCCTCCTTACCTAGAAGGATAACTTCTTTAACTTTACAGACTTTATTACTAAATTCGTCTCCCTTACGGACTATATTAAGATTAATAATACTACCTACGTCTACTTTATCCGCGATAAGGTAAATAGCCGTATCCGTAAAGCCCTTATCTTTTAGGTTTTATAGCTTAATAAAGATAATTAACCTAGCTAGCTTAAGATTATCTTATAACTCGCTAAGAATATCGAATACGATAAGTTCCTTTCTAAGTTATACGGTAATAAACCCGGCGGCTCCGGCTTTAGTAACGGTAATAAGGATTCCTCGGTTCCTAAGAAGAACCCCGACGCGATAAATCTCTCTAGTACTTACGTTAACGGCCCTTAACATTTATCCCCGGCCGAACTTTAATACCGAATTAATAATAGCCTTTATAAGAGATATAAAGGCGTTAGTTATATTATAGTTTACTATACCTTAACGGACTATACTATTACCGTTAGTACCCTAGCCTATAAAGGTACTTAAGGTAAAGGTACCCCCCGTAGCGGCGGTTACGGCATATACGGAGGCTTTAGCGCTTTATACGACGGCGCCGGTATAGGCTATAGCTACGGCTACTTAACTCCCTACCTTACCTAATCCTAATACTTATAGTAATACCCGTAGTAGTAGTTCCCTTACCCTTAGTAATACGGCGCTACCTACGTCCGATTTATAACGACGAACCCTAACTAATAGTAGCCTTTCCCCCCCGCCTAGTACGACTTTTATACCGTCCCCTTTAACTATAATTACCCTTCCGGGTTCGTTAAGGGCGAGATCTAGGACGACCCCGCTATTAAGGATTACTAGGGAAAAAAGCACCCTCCCTACTAAATCGCGTTAGAAAGGTAACCGGAGAAGGATAAAGAACGCGAAGAATTTAAATAGATAGACTCGTAATTAACGCCCTTAGATAATAAAAGAAGTTAATCTTATTATCCTCCTACTTCTCCTTCTCTAAACGTAAAGTATACTATACTAGCCTAGTAAACTCCGGCTATATAGGGAAGGCCTTTATCGATAGTAACTTCGTAAACCTTTACTATATCCCTACCGACCTCCTCCCTTACGCTAAACCTTTATTCCTCGCTAACGGTTAGCTATACGACTAGATTTAAAGTATAATAACCTTTAACCTTTAAATTAAAACCTATAAGGAAATTATTTCCCTCTTCGTTACGCCCCTCGCTAAAAAATACCTAGTTATATTAGGGATCCCTTAGCTTTAGTAGTATAATCCCGCTATTAGCTAGAATATATTAAACTTAACCTTTACAAACTATAGCCTAACCTACCTCCCCTATAACGCCTTAGTACTCGCCCCTTACGTTATAAAAGTACTACTCCGTACTAACTATAAACTATTAACCGTAGAAGACCTTAAGGAGGAAGATAACCCTTACGATATTAACCTCCGCTATATCGCCTATAAAAGAACTACCCGCTTTAGATAATAATAAGCTAGGTAGGCCTACGCTAAACCCCCGCTACCCCCCCCGCCCTTTAAGATAATCCCTTAGAACGTTAAGCGCGTTAGTATAATACGGATCCCTACGAAGAAATATATCCCTATCTAATACTTCTTTATTAAAAAAGATAATAACGCCCTAAAGCCTATCAACCCTAACGATATCTACTTCCTTAACGCCCCTAATTTCTTCCTCCTCTTACGCTAAAAGGATATTAAGATTATATAAACTACTATAGGCGAACTAAATATAGCTATCGCTAAGATCTATACTAACGCGTAACCCTTTATACTTCTTAAGCTAACGGAAGGCGCCTTTAAGGAACTTATATAGGGCGAAAGGGATATAACTTACTAAAAGTCTATACTCCCCGAACCTTACTATAACTTCGTCGACTATATTTTCGCTAACCTTATTACTCTAGGTAAGGACGCCGAAATATTAAGCCGGATTAACGATAAGGACGCCGCCTAATTCTTCGTAAAGCTAGATAAGGCCCCCCTTATAAATAACGAAATAAGGAAGAAGATACCCGTTAAATATTATAACCTCCTTTACATCGCCTAACTATAAGAAGCGGAGAACCTTCCCCTATACCGCTCCTACGACTATAAGATCGAGCTAATATTAGAAGCCCCGCTTCTATATAGCCGAAATAAACCTATATCCCCTATAAAACTCGCCGTTATTAAGAGATAGTTCGATAATAACCTAGCTAAAGGAAATATCCGCCTATCTATATTAGCTATAATAGCCCCCCTCCTCCTCGTAAGGAAGCCTAGTAAAGGCGTCCGGATTTACTAAGACTACTACGGGATTAATAATATTACTATTAAAAACCGGTACTTACTACCGCTAATCCGCGAAACCCTCGACGTTATTTATAACGCTAAGATCTATATAAAGGTAGACGTTATTTTAACGTTTAATAAAGTTATAATCGCTATAAGGGAAGAATAAAAAATAACCTTTATTATAAGGTTTAGCCTTTATAAGTCCTTTATTACCTTATTTAACCTTTACGGAACCCCGGCTACTTTCCAGAGATATATTAACAATATACTTTACAATATCCTTAACGAGTATACTACTACCTACCTCGACGATATCCTTATCTACTTTAATAACCTCGAGGACTATATTAAATATATTAAGGAAGTCCTTAAATACTTCGCCGAGGTAAACCTTTAAATCGACCTCTCTAAAAGCGAATTTTATATTACCCGGACTAAATACCTAAGGCTTATTATTACCCTAGGGGGTATCGAGATAAACCCTAAAAAAGTAATAGTAATAATAACCTAGGAGCCGTTAATAATAAGGCGGTAGCTATAACGTTTTCTAGGCTTCGCTAACTTCTATCGATAATTTATCCGTAACTTCTCCGGCTTAACTAAGTACCTTTACGAATTAACTAAGAAGGACTACCCTTAGTAATAAACTAACGAATACTAAAGCTTTTTCGAGTCCTTTAAAATAGCGTTTTCTATAACCCCCGCCCTTTAGGTATTCGATTAAAACTGTTAAACGGTAGTAAAGGTCGACGCTTTTAACTAAAGTACCGGCGGTACCCTCCTTTAAGTCGGAAACGATAGGGAGCCTTACCTAGTTACCTACTTCTCTATTAAGTACTTAGTATAGGAGTATAACTATAATATCTACGATAAAAAGCTCCTAGCTATTATTAAAGTACTTAAGGAATAACGCCTAAAGCTCGAAAGGACCCGTAATACCTTCGATATTATTATAGACTATAAGAACTTATAAACCTTTGTAATAACTAAGTAACTTACCTTACGTTATATAAGGTAGTCGGAGTTCCTCTCGAAATTTAACTTCCGGATCTAGTACCGCTCCGATACGCTAACTACTATACCGGACGCCCTTAGTAGGAAGCCGGAGGATATACCAACTAATAAGACCGATAACCGCCTTTATACTTATAACTAGCCTTTAATAAACCTTTATAAGTTCGACCTTAGTATATATAAAGACTATATAAGCCTTATCCTCGCGGCCGCCGATATCGGTAACGAGTACCCTTTTACTATAAAGGTAGACCTCTAGCTCTATATCCTAGATACCTTAAAGTATATCGACAACCTTATCGCCGATAGCTATAAGAAGTCTACCCTACTTAACGAAGTTATAGTAACCTTAAAAGACCCTAAGAATAATAAAGGATAGCTAACGCCCCTTAAAAACCTCCTCCGGATACCTTTTAACGAGTATAAACTAGTATAAGGCCAGGCCTATTATAGGAACCGCCTAATTATAAACCCCGAGGACTACGACTTATAGCTATAACTAATCTATAGGATATACGTATCTACGCTTACTAACTACCCCGGCCGAACTAAGACGTTAGATCTAATAAACCGCTAGTATTAGTAGCCGGGCTTTATAACCTCCGTAAGGGAGTTTTATAAGGGATACCTTATCTACGTTAAAACGAAGCCCTTTCGATCTAAACCCGTTAGATTCCTTAAGCCTTTCCCCCTATCTCTCTCCTTATAATAAGATATCTCTATTAACTATATTACCTCCCTACCGCCCTATACTAAGCGGGGCTATACCTATTAGTATATCGCTATAGTCGTCGATAAACTAACTAAGATATAGTACTTTATCGTTACCGAAACCCTAGAAGTAGAAGAACTAATAAACGCCTTCCTATAATAAGTCTATAGCCTTTACGGCTACCCGGAAACTATTATCTCTAACCGGGGTAGCTAGTTCGTCTTAATATTTTAACGCGTTCTATTAACGCGCCTCGGTATTACCCTCCGCCCTTCGTCGGCGTTCTACCTATAAACTAATAGCTAAACCGAAAGGATTAACGCTAAGTTAAAGAAGTATCTCCGCTCCTATATCTTATAGTCCTAAAATAACTAAACCGATTAACTTCCCCTTACCGAATTCGCCGGTAATAATATAATCTCCGAGACTATAGGAGTAAACCCCTTCTACGCTAACTATAAATTTAACCTTCGGATCGGCGTAAAGCCGGTAACCCCTTACCCCCTTAACTATTCTACCTATTAACGTTAGGAGTTCTTTAAAGTAATAGAAATCGCCTACCGTTTCTAAAGTATACTAAACTAAGTTAATACCCTTTTATATTAAGCCTAAGACTAATATAAGCGTAACGCTAATACTAAATAAACCGATACCCCGAAGTATAAAGCCGGCGAATAAGTAATACTCGATATAAAGAATATCTCTACCGGCCGCCCCTTAGAGAAACTCGCCCCTAGGTAAAAGGGCCTATTTAAGATTACTAAGGCCTCCTTATATATAGTTTAACTATAACTCCTCGCTAATATAAAGGTTAATAATACCTTTTACGTATAGCTCGTCCGTTAATAAGTACTAAGTAAAATCCCCGGCTAAGACGCGGTAAAGTAGTAAGTCCGCGTAAACTAAGGCCGTTAGATAATATAAACCGACGAATTCTATAAAGAATAGTAGTATACCTTCAAAAGGATCCTCGACTACGGCTAAGCCGATAACGGCCGATAGAATTACCTCGTTAAATAGGCCGGCTACGACTAACTAATATAGTAACTAGCTAGCGATTTAAAGGGCTACGACGACGACTTATAGGAATTCTACGAAGCGAACCTAGGAAAAGAAAAGCCCCCCGTATAGCTAAAGAAAAAGAAGCCGAGTACGAGTATCTCCGCGCCGGAGACGAATTCCTTTACACGCTTACCCGCGCCCCTACCCGTACTATAGCGTTCCGTACGCCTAAGAAAGGAAGACGGGGCTTAATTACGCCTTTGGCTACTACTTATAAGTATCCGCGTAAAGGCGTAATTACCGAGGAGGGAAGGTAAGTATTACAGGCTTTACCTACTCCTTAGTTATAGTATCCATAATTATATAGTTATATAACCTAGGTTAGGTAACGCCAGGTTACGTAGTCGGGAGTTAGCCTACGCCTCGAGAGCTTACCTCTCGCGGCCCTCGCGCCCTAGACTTCCGACCCTTCGTCGAATAATAGTTATTTAACCTAACCCCTATAGTACGCTACCCTTACGCCGTAATAATAACTTTTAGTCTCTACCCTATATAAAGGAGGCGCTAATAGTAAGGTTTATTACGTCCCTCCTACTATATAAGATAAGGTTATATAAAGTAGACCTCGACCCTCGCGTTCTCCTAAGCCGTATATCGTTTACCGAAGAGGTACGAATATTCGATATAAAGGATATATTTAGTAGGATCTTATCGTCCGACGATAATAACCGGATACTATTTCGTAGTATAGTAAAGCGCGTAAATAAGGTTAAGGATCCCTAGTATAGTCGGTATTAAGGCTAATCGCTTCGAACGATATCCGGACGCTTTACCCGGTATTCCGGTAGGGATAATAATAACCCTATATTCCTATCGGATTTCGTACGGTTCCGCTATAGTAACGGCGATACGGGTATTTATATTAGTCGAGTTATTTAGGCTGGGATCGATAGGTTGTTAAATATACGTACGCTTAGTATATATAGTAAAGTAATTCTTACTATCTAGTTAGTTTACCGGGTATCGGAATTACTAAACGATATTATAGAGATTATACTACGTAAGAATCTTCGCTATAGTAACCTTATCCTTATAAAGGGCGGGGACTTTAAGTTAATAATCCTATAACGTTATATTACGAACCGGATCCGTAATATAACTATCGACTACGAGTACGACTACTTTAAGCCTATATACGACTTACCTAGTAAGACTTACGAGGTAAAATTTATTATCGACGTCGGTATATAGACCTTTTACAGTACTAGATTCTTATCCCTATATAAAGCCGAGTTAAAGCTAGAGGTATATAGCTATACCTAGTTTATAAAGAGGTTTATATCGGGCGAAGTTATCTTACTACCCTACTAGATATTTATAAATATATTCGGCTTATACTCGAATATATACTAGTTACTCCTTAGTATCTACGCTATCCTTTAGTTCTTTCTAAGGAAGATACGCGATAGTTAAGCTAAAATCCTACCGGTTATACTTAACCCCTTTAGCTCCTAGTACTACGATATATTCCGTACCTTAACCTACTTAGGCGACCTCGATAAAAGTACGACTATTAACGTTAACGGTAAGGATATATTTATTTATATATTCCCGGTTTATATTATCGGAGATATACCGTAGTAGTAAAAGAACTCCGGCTATCGGAGCTATAACGCTTTATCCCCGTATCGATACTACCTAATCTATTAAGTAAACCTATTAGACCTGGACTTTAATATCGTTAGTAAAGGCCGGTATCTTTATAATATAAAAGCCCGGCGCGATACCCTTCGCGGTAAACCCGGTATAGTTACTAGCCTAAAAAATATCGGCCTCTCTAAGGATACGGTATACGTTAATACTATTAAGTACTTTAGCCCTATACTCGATATATTCTATACCCGTTTTATTAATATTACTTATTCCGAGTTTACTAGCTTTACTAAGATAGTATAGAATATCCTTAAAGATAATATCCTAAAGCCTATAGTATTTACGGATATAAATAATAAGCTCTAGATATTTAAGTTCCCCCCGGGATAGGGATAGATATAAAGCCCGAAGTAATATATAGGATCGTAAAGTATCTTAGAAGCCGCCCGGGCGTTTATTATAATACTATTCCTACTTTACAACTAGTTAAATTATCGCTATATTTATAAAGTATTCGCTATTTATATCGAGGTAAAGGCTAGTAAATACTTAAACGATATTAACGGTTATAATATAGTAGCCCTTATTATTATTTACTTCCGGTTAATAGCCTAGTCGAATCTATTACTTACTCGGCGATAAGGCCCGGTCCTTAACGAGTATTAGCTCGTCGACGCTATCGTAAACGGTAGAAGGATATTATAGCTCCTCCTTACGGCTACAGCCGTAGCGAGTAGTAAATCGAGTAAGTAGGGCGGTAATCGGAAGGTAGACCGATCGTCTTAGTTAGCGAAATAAAAGGGTTTACCTAATATCTACGCTAGCCTTTATATATAGGAGATCGTAAAGGAGTATAGACTCGCTCGCTTCCTATATATACTCCTCGGTAAAGATAAGTATCGGTATATTATATTATAACCCTCCTATCCTATCGTAAGTATATTATTATTATATTATACTTATATCCTCTCTAGGGAATATAAACTCGAGATTAAGTCTACGAATTATCGGAATACTATTATAATACTCCTTAGCTATAAGAATATTAAAGTTACGGTTAACTAGGTCGTTAACGGCTACTTTAAGTATATATCCCCCTTAATCTACGGTATATTTAGTACTATTAAACGGTAGTACCTTATCCTTACTAAATTCGCTATAGTCGGCTATTATAGTAATAATAAAGATAACCCGGTAGTAAGTTTAGTAAAGCCGATCTTAAATAACGTCTATAGGCGCCTTACTATATTAAGTAAGGTAAAGTAGTCGGTAGTTATAGTACGGACGGACTTATAAATACGGAAAGTAAGGCCCCTATTCGCGTCGAGCTAGTTACGATTCGTAACGGAATTCCGGCTCGTATACGTACGGGGATATAAGATTATAAACGTTCGAAGCTTTAGTAATAATCGCTTCGTATAGTTTAAGAAGTTATTATATATAAACGTATAAGCTCCCGCCTATACTTAACTATATACGTATTTACCGACTTATATATCTATAGGGAGGATAGGAGGTTTATATTCCGGGTTAATAACTTTACGGTATCTATATCGGGCGAGACTATATATATCGATAGGATATTTTTATATAACCTAGGGTAATATAACCGAGTATTTATCATTAGGACTATCGTTATCCGGCGAAGAAGAGAGCTATTACGCGATAAGCTTTTAGATACCGATATATAGGAGTTATCCGAGACTCGAAGGATTATCGGGGCGTTCGATCTTATAGACGAGTAGGTCTAGATACTAGAGAATAACGATAGGTATTAGTTCCGGGGAGAATATAACGTATATTTTATTTAAATACTAAGGTTTATTTACTATAAGGTTATCCTATAAAATATATTATACGTAAAGGGGTATCCTAAACGATCCGTAGCGATATTTTACTATAATCCTAGTTATACTTTAAGGTATATATTATATAGGGAATATCGCGACTATTTATAAAGAGATCTCGAATTCCCCGATTAGTATAACTAGTTTCGCCGAAGGTATAGGCGCCCGTTAGGGCTAAAAAGTATTAATAACGATTTTACCGGCTATTATTAAGAAGCTTAGAAATAGCTAGTTATATAAAGTAGGATTAACCTAGTCGTTAAAGTCCGTATTATCAACCCCTCGCCTAATAATTCCGATCTCTTAACCTTACCCGAGTACTTTTTACGGATACTATATATAAATCTAAAGTATCCTTTATCGCGGTAAAACTACGTTAATAGTAACGTATCCGATTAAGCGACTTTCGACGATAGTAGCCTCCGCCTAACGGTAGTAACTATTTTACTATATACCTACCTACCGGCGACTTTAGTTAATCGGTATTAATATAACGAGCTTTAAACGACTCTACCTACCTAACTCTTATCCTCGACCTTAATTAAATACTCGCTACTAACTTAAGTACTACCGACTCGAGTAACGCCCTATTAACCTATAGTTAGGTAACTAATCTCTTATAATCTACTCGTAACTACTTAACGAAGATTACCCCGCTAACGAGATATAAGTAGATTAGGATAGACCCGAGTATACGAGTATAATACGCCCCGAGCCTATACCCCTTAAGGGAAAAGTTATTTACTAACGTATATAAACTACTAGATATAAGAGGCTACCGATCTTTATAGGGAGTAGGCGGACCTGCTTTAGTATATACCTACTAGCGTATATACCGCCCCGCGTAAGAGAGACGACTAGCCTAATACTAGTACTATATAATACTATCGAAGAGTTAATATACCGCCGGATTTACGAGGTAGCTAGGGCGGCGCTAGACTATTCTTCGTTAAGGAGCTTACTAAGTATAACCGATATTTACTAATATTATAAGACTACGCTCGTTATACTATCTCGCCTATAAGCGTTAAACTAGACTTCGTTAATACTTTTACCGTTAGCGGGGTTATTTACTACTCGACAGCTAGCCTAGGCGACTTCCCTAGTAATAGTACTAATATACTAGGTTACTAGTCCTATCGCCGACGAGGCGAATAATTTTACGGCGATAGGCTACGTATACTATAGCGGGTATATCTAGAAAATAATAACAGCCTTTATATCTAATAGTAATAAGTATGTTACTCCTTAATACTATAGCTATAGCGGCGGTCTAGTAATTAGCGTAATACCGCCCCGTTAATATACTACTAACCCTAGAGATATTAGGCGGGTACCCCGCGTAACTCTATATTACTACCGCCTGCCAGCTTTACGATCGGGTATATACGGGCTACCTAATACTCGGAGATATACCTACGCCTACTAAGACTTACTACGCCTACTAAACCTATGCTAAAGTCTCTAGTAATAGGAGCTAGCGCTTACTAAGACTTACTACGCCTACTAAATCCATACTAAAAGTCTCTGGCAATGGGAGCTGGCGCGTACTATCTTACTACGCCTACTAAACCTATACTAAAGTCTCTGGCAATGGGAGCTGGCGCGTACTATCTTACTACGCCTACTAAATCCATGCCAAAAGTCTCTAGCAATGGGAGCTAGCGCCTACCAAGACTTACTACGCCTACTAAATCCATGCTAAAAGTCTCTGGTAATAGGAGCTAGCGCGTACTATCTTACTACACTCGCTAAATCTATACTAAAGTCTCTAGTAATAGGAGCTAGCGCGTACTATCTTACCATACCTACTAAATCTATACTAAAGGTCTCTAGCTACGGGAGCACGCCTACTAAGACTTACTAGCGCCGTAGTTAATATACTAAAGTCTTTAGCTACGGGTATAGGCGCGTACTATCTTACTACGCCTACTAAATCCATGCTAAAAGTCTCTAGCTACGGGAGTACGCCTACTAAGACTTACTAGCGCCGTAGTTAGTATACTAAAGTCTCTAGCTACAGGTATAGGCGCGTACTACCTTACTAATACCGACTAACTCTATATCGCTAGGCTAACCTCTAGGATAACGGTACTCCGTCCTTACCGCGATTTATAACCTAGTACTAGGTCTTTAAATATAGGGCTAAGTTAGTCTATTTTTCACCTATCGCTAAAGGGCTATACCTAGTTATCTACCCCGGGCTAAGTTAGTTTATTTTTTACTTATCGCTAGAGGGCTATGCCTAGCTATCTGCCCCGGGCTAAGTTAGTTTGTTTTTCACCTATTACTAAAGGGCTATACCTAACCCTTTACCCCGGGCTAAGTTAGTCTATCTTTTACGTTATCCCCGAAGTAATATACTAAGTCTCCCTTACGGAGCTAAGTTAATCTATTATTTACTCCGTTTATAAAAGACTATACCTAATCCTTTATACCGGGCCTATAGCTACTAACCTTTACTACTCGGCCGACTACTAATACCTATCGCTACTGGATATCCCCTATAAAGCTAAGTTAGTTTATCCTTTACCCCGCCTATAAAAGATTATACCTAATCCTCTATACCGGGCCTATAGCTATTAACCTTTACTACTCCCCTTACTACTAATACTTATAGCTGCTAGATATCTAACACCAGGCCTATAGCTACTAACCTTTACTACTCCCCCTACTACTAATGCTTATAGCTACTGGATATCTAATACCGGGCCTATAACTACTAACCTTTACTACTCCCCCTACTACTAATACTTATAGTTGCTAGATATCTAACACCGGGCCTATAGCTACTAACCTTTACTACTCCCCCTACTACTAATATATATAATAGATATTTAATATAGGATAGGCTACCTACTACCCTATATTTATATCTTACGTTAAGTATTACCATATAATATCCGTATATCTACCTTATATAGTTAAATAATATTAATAATATAGTATCCCGTAAGATCGCTAACGTATAGTTTCTTCTAGGTTATAGACTTATCTTTACTAGTAAAGGGCGGGTCCGTATCCCTAAACTCGTATAAACTAACCGTTAGTATAAACTATATATAATACGTATCGATATTATCGATACTAAGTCCCTACCCCTTTACTACTTTAACTACCGTTAATATATTCCCCTCTCCCGATACCTTACTAATTCTCCCGACTATACCTAATAGAGACTTAGCGCGATATCCCCGATATATATAATAACTATATATATTTACCGCGGTATAGGTTTATTACTATTAGCCGAAACCTAATATACTTATTTACTAATAATAAAGGGATCCTAATATATGTAACCGTCGTCGCCCTTAGATATATAGACGACTATTAACTTTATATATCGATAAGGTTATTTATTAAATTATAGTATAATATTACCCCGCCCCTTATAAATCTAACTATAGTTAACGTTAGCTACTATGTATTATAGTACTAAAAGTAGCCTTATTAAAATAAGCTACGATATCTACCTTTATCTACTTCCCGGTTAACGTTAACTTTAACCGACCTTACTATCCGGCTAACTATCCCGAGGCTAGTATATACTTACATTAGTATTTCCGCTAACTTTTACTAGGATAGATTATCCTAATCCCCCTACTCCCTTCTACTTATCTAAGTCTTATATCCTCCATACTCCCCTACTACTCGAACGACTTTACTAACTTTTACTAGGGCTACAACTAACCTCCTCCCTATAATTTTACTATCGCTCCCCTACTACTTAAGCGACTCCGCTAACATTTACTAAAGTCGCCCCCTTATACTCCCCTTATACTCCCTATAATTTTACTATCGCTCCCTTACTACTCGAGCGACTCCGTTAACCTTTACTAAACTAAAGTCGCCCCCCCTATACTCCCCCTATACTTCCTACGATTTTACCCTTACTCCTTTATTACTCGAGTAACTTCGTTAACTTTTACTAGAATAAACTACCTAGCCCCCTTACTTATTCCCTCCCACTCCTTTATTACTCGAGTAACTTCGCTAACCTTTACTAGAATAAACTACCTAGCTCCCTTACTTATTCCCTCCCGCTCCTTTATTACTCGAGTAACTCCGTTAATATTTACTAAAGCTATACCGCCGTACTCCCCTACTACTCGAGTAACTTTATTAATATTTACTAAAGCTATTCCCCCCTTACTCCCCTACTACTTAAGAGACCCCGTTAATCTTTATAATAACCTAATATATATATCTTTATCTTACTCCCCTACTACTTAAGAGACCCTACTAATCTTTATAATAACCCGATATATATATCTCTATCTTACTCCCCTACTACTTAAAAGACCCCGCTAATCCTTACGATAACCCGATACGTATATCTTTATCTTACTCCCCTACTACTCGAGTAACTCCGTTAATATTTACTAAAGCTATACCGTAATACTATCCCCTATTACTCCCCCTACTCCTCGAGTAACTATACTAACCTTTACGATAGCTTAGTACGTATATCTTTATCTTACTCTTCTACTACTCCGAGGTCCCGCTAACCTTTACGATAGCTTAATACGTATATCTCTCTCCTACTTATCTACCGCCCCGAGATCCCGCTAATATTTACTTAGATAGATATCTACTACTTTAAGGCTTTAGTATTACTAACTTTAGTCGGATTCGGGTTTATCCTTTACCTAAGACGCCGGGTCTGTCTTATAGCTAAGTCTACCCTTTACTATAGTATTACTTTAAATCCCTAAGTTTATCCTATATTACTATACCGCCGTATTAGAGATATCGCCCGTAGGTAATATTAGTATATTAACCGACGCTCCCCGCTATATATAGCTACCTATACTAACTAGATATCTAGGGGATATTTATAAGCCTTTTCTTTACTATTATAAGACTATTATAGTTACCGAAGCTTTCTATAAACTATATAATAAACCCTATACTAAAGCTATTCTTATTACCCTTAACTACCTCCCGGCGGCTAATAATAATCGAGGCCTAATACCTAACTAGTATTTACTAACTTAAAGCCTAGCGATACTTACTAAATATTACAGAAAGTATATAAAGGATAAGGAGGGGGGGGGGGGTAATACTATACTATAATTAAAAGGTAGTAAGATAAATAAAACTAACTATTATAGTACTTATTAATATTCCGGTAAATTTCCTAACCCGGTAAATTCCCTAACCCGGTAAAATCCCTAATATATTAGCCGGGATAATAATACTATCCTAATTTCTAAGATATTATCCTATTAAAGTAAATATAATTTACTACCTAATAGTCCGTCGATACGATACCTAAACTAATCGTAAGTCTAGTTTATTCTACCGTTAACTTTATTTTTTACTAACTAGCTATTCCGAAAAGCCCTTTATACTCCGTCGTTACTTAATTAAAACTATTAGTCTTTACTATAAAAGATACTATTAATATAGTTACTAATATCTCTACTATTATATAGTAAAGGTTACTATTACTTATCGACCGTTATATACGCCGGACTATCCTTACCCCCTAACTTATTACGGCGTCGATTTCCTCGATATAATAGGGGTATTAGTAATTTAATTCGAATATACCGAATTTTATAAGGTTACGATAGCTCGGTTATAGGTATTACTCTACCAGTATAATAGTATAGGTAGGGCGATAGAAAGGGAGTAGTAGCCGGTAAAAAGTAATAATAAGTCTAGGGTAATATTAAGGTACGAACGCTAATAAGTAATAATAGGCGTAACTTCGCGATAACTAAGATCGGGAGACTAGTAACGACTAGGGATAAGGGCTAGTAGAAGGAGTATAAGGTTAGCGCCGCCCTTGTAAAGTAGCGGTAAGTCTAACGATACTAACCTATAGTAACTAAGTATAGGTAATTAACGATCGTTATTAAGACCGATTTACAGTTATCGTAACTGTACTATTACGCGGCCGCTACTAACTAATATTACCCTGTACGACACTAGACTATTATTACTACGAGTACTATAATGTCCGCAACCCCCCTCCCTACGCCTAGGTAGTAAGTAGTTTACTAGACGGTGACTGGTTAAAGATACAGGCAGTTGTTACGGAATTTTTGCATTAAACCGAAAGGAAACACAAGCCTCTTGGGGATATACTTGTATCCATGGATGCATTTAAGTCCTAAATGAGCGCCGTCCGTGCCTAATTACCTGAACTTTTCGGTTGGTTAAGACTCGGGGGCAAAATAACTTAGGTAGTAAACAGTGCGACCCAACACACACCATGAGAATGCTTCTCACCGTTGTATGAACTAAAAGCCAAGATATGCCTGATATGAAGGCAAAACGGGACAAAATATTCGGCAATCCACTACTCAAATATAAATATAGCAATAATGCCCCTTGTTCCCGCCCAGCGGCTCATGCGAGTCCATCAGCGACGACGTCACGGGCGTCAACCACTCGAGGTCAATCATCATCTGGTTCGGGTCCGTGATGCGCTGCTTCGCCTGGCGCTTCACCTTGCCCCCGTGCGCCCCGTGGTCCATGGGCACCACCAGCCCGTACATGGGCACGGCGTTGAGCCGCTTGTCGGGGTCTTGCATCTGCCACATCCACCAGAGACGGTCCAGGGCGGCGTGGTGGAAGTGGAAGACGGGGTCGCCCGGCGAGGTCGCGGCGTCACCTCCGGGATCGACCGCGTTGATGTAGTGGCCGGCGGTGTGGATCTGGTCATGTCAGTTCGGTGCTTTCTCAGGGGTCAGGGGTGACATACTCCCCACGGATACGGGTCGTTCTTGGGCGGAGGAGTGCCCAGCAAGGTGTTGTAAAACTTATCAATCGTGTCGCTCTCGGTCATGAGCTTGTACGCGTGCGCGGCCGTGGCTCCCAGAGCAGCCGCCTTGTTGAGGTCACGACGGAGGCATCGCTTGTTCTCGCCGGTGCCGTCGGACTTGGGGTTCTTCTGGATGCCCCTGTACGAGGCCATCGAGGTGGGCCCGAGGCTCACGACGAAGCTGCATTCTGTCAGTCCTGATCTAACTGAACCGGGCACTCAAAGTGAAAATCTTACTCCGAGAACGGATGTCCCTTGACAATGCAACCGCCTCCCCCCCCAGTCGGGATGGAAATGCGGTTCCCCGCCCCCACCCCTTTGTAGTTGGGATCATTCAGCCCGGTACCCCCAATACTCGACGAGTTCCCGTTAAAGTGCGGCGACGACGCCCCCGTCTCGTCGGCGACCAGGTCCTTGGCGATGCGGTCGTAGTTCATGTACGGCTGCGTGCCCTTGTACCCGCACTCGTTCCGCAGCGCCTCCTCAAACGCCCACAGGAAGTGCTTGTGCGCGGGGAACAGGTGGTAGTTGTCGTGCAGCTCGCTGGCGTGCGTCATGTGGTAGGCGACAAAGTCGTCGTAGCGGCTGAGGGCGCCGGGGAACTTGTCCTTGGGCGCCTTGGGCGGGAGCTTGGTCAGGCACATGATGGCCGCGACGTACTCCTCGCGCTCGGCGACGGAGAGGTCGGCCCATTCCCGGCGCACGCGGGCGTTGGCGAGCGTGCAGTTGTTGTTGGTGCCGGCGGCGACCTTCTTGGCCAGGTAGGCCTCGACCTTGGGGCGGGTGGCCACCTCGATTTCGTCGACGACGTCGAGGGCGTAGTAGGGGTTGCGTTGGCTGGTTATTGTCAGCCATGCCAGCATGAAGATGTCTCGTGGGGCTTACATTTTGACATCCGCGGCATATGTGCCAGCAACTGCAGCAGCGTCCGCGAGGGGATCAGCTGCCCTCACTCCTACAAGGAGGGCAGGAAGGACTAGGGTGCTCCAGACCGAAGGCATGTTTTCTGTTGGAGACGATTAGCACTTGGTAACCCAAGTTTCAAGAGGGTTCAGGTGGGTTCCTCACCAGATATGTACCAGGTATCATTCCTGTCCCGAGATCCTCGCACTTCCAAGCTGCACCCCAGATTGTCACCCCTCTTGGCCTTTGATTTCGGTATGCCATTCTGGCCCGGCACTTGCGGGATGCAGTGTGGGGATTCGGGACTTGTCCAGTTCTTCGCAGACGGCCAATCATGGCTCCTGGGGAGATAAATCTCCGTCTAAATAGAAGACATCTGGAGCATGCTCGCACTTGGGATGTTGCCGGTTCTGCCGGTGCCAAGCGGGGGCAGTCGGTTCAGATACAGCCGGACCACTCACACTTGACGGGTATGCCTTCCAAAGCGATATAAAGATCCGAGGGGAATACTGGTCCAGATGGAAACGCGCGTCTTCTCGCCGCCCCCAATCAGCCAGGATAGTTACCTCGTGAATTTCGAGCGTGGACGGGACTTGACGATCCTCCCCCACCACCCGACGGGACTGCCGTGGTGAAACAAAACGAGAACTTGGACGAGCATCCGGGTAAAGCCAGTGACAGTTTCCGCAAATTGCACGGCTAGTCTCGATGATCGGTAAAGCGGAGTGGTAGATTTCCAGATCATCAAGTTCCTAGGTAGTCAAGATCAACAGGCACCATCTGGGTTGTAAATATGAAGACGTAGAATAAGTGGGAGGGACTCGATACCAGATACATATGGCAGTCATCGAATACCGATATCCAGGATTTCTGTGCCACAGCTCTACCTCGACGTCCGTTGCATTGCCGATTCGGAACCAGACCTGCTACTTGGTAGCGATGCGGCCGTTGACGCCAGGGCCGTCCCTAGGTGGTGTAAATCTTCACGCCTTGGAGGTGAAGTGGGAGGATGAGGGTCGAAGTGTATGAGCTCGTTGATTGAGGATGACCAAATGGAATGGGCGTCTTCATAACCTTGGCCGACTGCGGTGTCCGGCGAGGGAACATATCCCTTTGAGATCAGCTCATTGGAGAAAAGAGGGAGAGGGGTTCATGACTTATCACGTTCCATCCCTTCTCGATATGGGAGGCCCTCAGGAATGGCTTACCCTGGCGGACGTCTCCTTCTCACCCTGGCACCTCCCAACTGTTGATACGCGGTAGTAATTCATGAGTCTCTGACAGCTACCATGAAGCCTGGGCCTATGTACTAGAAATTCTTAAAGGGGGGTATGTTCCTGTCCGTGAGCCCCAGCCCAACCATTCCGGCGCAGCCTGCCCAAACGCCAAAGTAGTACTAGTCTTCTGACCCCTGCCATCCCATATTGATACAACCAACCCTCTCGAAAATATCGTAACAAAACAATGTACCTGCGCCCCTCTTATCGTATCCTCCCCGGAGCCACTGGCTTCGCCTTCTTCAGCGTCGGCGTGCTCGCCTCGGTCCCCATGGACCCCTCGGCCTCCTCTTCAACGGCCACAACCTCCCACCGTGTCGCAGGTTCGACCATACCGACCCACAAATCCGTCGGGAGGAACTCGCCAATCTCCTGGCGAAAGTGCTCGCGCTCCTTCCGGTCGCCCTCGACCAGCTTGTCGACCGTCTCCTTGGCCTTGCGCCAGGTATTGGCAATCTTTTCCTGCACGGCCCGCCTGCGCTCCACCTCGAGCATCAGACTGCCATATGCACTAGCATAGCCGTCGTAGAACTCGCGCAGGAGGCTCATCTCGTCGACTTTGTTGTACACAATCTCCTTCTCGTCCTCCCAGCGCTGCACAAACTCGGCCTCGGCGTCGATGTAGCTCTGGAGCTTGGCGCCAATCTCGTCGACGAAGTGGAACGCGGCAATGGTCGCCGCGTTGGCCGCGCGGATCCGGTCCGTCTGCTCCTTGAGGGCGCCAAAGTCGGCCTCCATCTGCAGGAGGCCGGCCTGGATCTCGGACACGACCTCGTCCACCTCGTGTGCGTCGTCCACCACCACCTGCACCACCTCGGCACGCTCTTGTGGGTCCATGGCCTCGAGGTCGGCCATATTGTGGGCGTCTTGCTCGGCGATGACGCCCGAGACGGAAACGGGCTCGCCGCCCTCGGTCAGATCGGCGGCCTGGCGACGGGCGAGGGCGGCGCCGCCTTCGGTGGCGCGGACGGCCTTGACGCACAGGTCAAAGTGCTGGGTGAGCGACGTCAGCTGCTCGGCCATGGCGTGCGAGTGTTCTGACAGCGAGGCCAAGAGGTCGGGTATGGGCTGGCACGAGGCCGAGGAATCGGTCGAGGAGGGGGGTATCGCGGTCGACATTGTTTTCTTGAGGTTTCGGATGTCGGTCTCGAAGCGGAGGAGGTCACGGTCAAACGACTCTTGAGCGGCCTGTCAGAGAAGAGTTAGAGATACCACAAAGCCATGGAAAAGGGGGGGAAAGGGGGGTCTTGCCCGCAGCTCCTTGATGCTCTCCTTCAAGGCGTCGTGCATGCCCTCGACCTGGTTTTCGTCGACAAAGTCCATCAAGCACTTGGGCTCCTCGCCTGGTGGTCGAAAGGAGGGGTCGACCCTGGTGCTGCGGAGGGCGGCCATGGTTTCTTCGAGCTGGGCATTGGCCCTGTCGAGCTCGGCAATGAGCTTCTTGAAGTCACGGCGGCCGTGGTCGTAGGCGCGCGTCATCATCTTGTGGACCAGAAGGAGGATACGAGTCTGTTCCTGGATGCCCCGACGCAGAAAATCGGTCTGGGCGCCGAGGACGACCGAGTCCTCGTGCATCTGGCGGGCGTTGGTGACCAGCTCATGGGCGCGGAGGACGAGGTTGATGGACGAGAGCGATTGCTTGGCGTGGAGGAGGTGGTTGACGAGCACCTCGACGGGCACCTGGTTGGCGTCGAACTTGGCGGAAGCATCGGCGTCGGCGTCGACATGGCCACCACGATCGACATGGGGGTTGGCCTCGTGGTAGGATCTCTGGTCCGACGACGAGGCTGACCGGGAAGACATGGTGATGGTTTGGGGCTGAGGTACGGGGGCGATGCAATTGAAGCTAGCTGCTGCCGTCTACCGGTATCTGGGGAGAGGGAGAGGGAAAGGGAATGTCGAGTGGAGGGCCGTGTCGAGGTGCATTGCGTGACACGGACGCTATAGCATCGGTGTTGATGCAGGTGGGAGGTGTCGACGTGGTGGACAAGCAAGACCGTCCAGGGCGATGGTGTGCCTGGAAGCAACGGGCTCGAGCTGGATAGCTCCAGGGGAGGTCACAGGTGATGTCAGTTGGGGGCGATTGCCGATACGCACGGGCCAGTCCTCCTCTTTGTCTTCCGGGCACTGTTGGCATTGTCACCTGCCATTGTCCCCAATTCCAAACAGTGGACCATGGACCTCACCTGCCGAAGCTCGAGATCAAAGCCGCGAAGAAGGTCAACCGGAATGGAACCTCGCAATAGGTCGACGACGGACTTCCATCCACTTGGCCGCCAATGAAACGGCCTGCCCTCCGGCTCCCCTTCCGGCCCCGGACCGACCCCGATGCCTCCGACGCGACATTTTCCTGCACAGAGCCCGTCAGCACCGAGCAGCCCACAACTTCCTTTCTCCTCCATACTGCGCATGACGAGGTCTCAGATATGTGGATTGGAAGCTGAGTAGGTGACAACGGGTTTGACGGATCTCGACGTTCTCAACGGGGTCGGGTGCTGTAAGAGGTATCGGCCCGAGCAACACTGGAGAGACGCGTCGCGAGGGCGTGTCGGATCGAATTTCGATGGTCGCCGAGTCTGGACGGTTTGCCAAAATCCCATGGCCGAACCCAGGGTAGGTATTTATTGGGTGTCGGAAATCCGTCTGGCCGTCGATGGCCCATGACGATATTTTGTCCTTGGCCCGGTTCGTATCCGTAGGTTCGCCTTGTTCACCTCCAGAGTTCGGATGACAGACAGGCGACGATGACTCGACGCGAACGCGTTCAGGGGTGAGTGGGTCTTCTCCAACTCATTCTGCCCCGCGGGCCCGATAAGATAAGAATGGTGATTCACCACCATCCCACCAAAAAAATCAGGGACTTTGGGTGCGTCGCCAGCGCAAACACATCCTCTGGACGCCCTTCTGTTTCCCCCCTCTGCTCTCACCGAGCGTCTTCAATAATCATGGAAACACCATCAGCACCGGCTGCTGCCCCCCACCAGCCGCCCTACCAGTACACTGCCGACCATGGCTACCCCCAAACCGAGCCCATCCCCGCCGAGCTGGCCAACCAACCCCCCAAAGACGCCGACGCCGAGATTTTCGACGACGACGACGACCTCGACGATGTATTCGACAGCGACTACGACGACGAGTATGATCCCGAGGCCGGCGACCTGACAAAGTCGTACAACCGCCAGCGCCAGCTCCACGGCAACTCGTCGTCCAATGGCCCCGCCGCCGTTCCCCGCACCAACGCCCAGAAACCGACAGCCAACACTTTTGCGAGCGTCGACGACCAGGTCTCAGCCCTCTCGAAGCACGCCGCCAAGATCCGCCTCGACGACGTCAAGCAGAGCCATGGCAGGGAAAAGGACAAGGCCGACCGCGCCACCAGCGAGCTGGTGCTCGACCAGCGCACCCGCATGATCCTGCTCCAGATGATCAACCGCGGCGTCGTCAGCGAGATCCACGGCGCCATCAGCACCGGCAAGGAGGCCAACGTCTACGGCGCCGTGCTGCATCCCGAAGACGGCTCGCCATCCATCCATCGCGCCATCAAGGTGTACAAGACGTCGATTCTCGTCTTCAAGGATCGCGAGCGCTACATCACGGGCGAGCACCGCTTCAAGGGCGGCGCCGAGAAGGGCAACAACCGGAAGATGGTCAAGCTGTGGGCCGAGAAGGAGTTCCGCAACCTGCGCCGCCTCCACTCGGCCGGCATCGCCTGTCCCGAGCCTCTCAAGCTCAAGCTCCACGTCTTGGTCATGGAGTTCCTGGGCGACAAGCGGGGCTGGGCCTACCCGAGGCTCCGGGATGCGCGTCTCGAGGGTGAGGATGTCGAGGAGCAGTGGAGGAACCTCTACATCCAACTCCTGGGCATCATGCGCCGCCTCTACCAGGTCTGCAAGCTCGTGCACGCCGACTTGAGCGAGTACAACATTCTGTACAACAACAAGAAGCTGTACATTATCGACGTGTCCCAGTCGGTCGAGCACGATCACCCGCGGGCTCTCGAGTTCCTTCGCATGGACATCAAGAACGTGGGCGACTTCTTCCGGAGACAAGGCGTCGACACGCTGCAAGATCGCGCCATCTTCAACTTCATCTCGGCACCCGAAGGCCCCGTCGAGGAGCCCGCCCTGTCGCAAGCTCTGGAGCATCTCTACGAGGTGCGACCGGCCGAGGCGGAGACGGATGAAGCGGTGGCAGCCCAGGAGGTCGACACCGAGGTGTTCCGCAACCAGTACATCCCCCAGACGCTCGAGGAGGTCTACGACATTGAGAAGGATGCGCAAAAGCTTGGGAAGGGCGAGGGCGAGGAGCTCGTGTACCACAACCTGCTTGCCAACCAAGTCGTCGCGAACAAGACCGAGAAGGCTGACGAGGCCGACGAGGAGACTGAAAACTCTGACGCATCGGGAGACGGCGCCTCGCTTGGGAGCGACGACAGCGAGGATGAGAGCCGGTTCGAGAAGGGGCAGCCGAGGGGGAAGCGGTTCGAGGACAAGGACGAGAAGAAGCTGCACAAGCTGGCGGTGAAGGAGGCCAAGCGGGAGAAGAGGAAGGACAAGATCCCCAAGGCGACCAAGAAGAGGATGGTGGCCACGTCGTCGCGCAAGAAGCATTAAACGGGGTGGTCATGGCTTGGTTATACCCGCAACGATACCTGTCGCCGTCCGAGTTGGCGACGATGGATTGAACGTGGCACCGGATGATGAAGGCACAGCTGCTCCAGAGCATGGGGTTGACAGAGCGTTTGCTTCCAGCGTAACCTCGGGTCTCGTGTTCTTCCGAGCAGGTCTGAGGGGGTCGATCCGGCCCTCGATGAAGACGACAGAGAAGCCCTGACGGTGGTCACTGGTCAGTTTGATGAAGCACCATGTGTTGTGGTTCTCTCCAGCGTATGCAGATAGGTACCAGCGAGTGCTGCCACACAGAGAAGTGATGACGGTGTTTTTACGACCGGCATTGAAGTTGGACCGGCTGAGGCCTTGAATTTTGGTGAAATGCCAACTAATTCCAACCCATTCCAACAATATGGCTCTCCGTGTGATAATGTCAGGTGATTTATTTATTTACTGTCGTCTTGAGGTGCAGCGCGGTTCTGGGTTCGCCCGGCGGCTACCTGATCGCCCGCGTCATCCCACTGTCGTTTCACCCCCGGCACCGAGGTCTCACCACACGGACCCAAGGGATATCCCCCCGAAACATGACCTGTTCCAATCCCCCCCAAAGAATATAAATCCATAAGCCAGCAAATCCCACGACAAAATCCCGGCAAATATTCTCAGTCAAGTTACAAATATTCTCGTCGCATCCAACCAAATCGACACCAAAACAATCACATTCACAACAACATCAACGACAACACCAATGACGACACCAATGACGACGACACAACCACCCCCCACCACGCCCGCCGGCCCTCCCCTCCTCCCCCCAACAATGAAATCCTACATCCAACTCACCTCCGGCCCCCCCTCCGCCGCCACCCTCACCCTCACCACCACAGCCCCCACCCCGCCCTGCCCCCCCACCGGCTCCTCCCTCCTCCTCCGCACCACCCACGCCGCCCTCAACCCCATCGACCTCCACCTCCTCCTCAACCTCCCCGCCTGGCTGCCCTTCCGCCGCCGCCCCACCCCCGGCTTCGACTTTGCCGGCGTCGTGCTCGCCACGGGGCCCGCCGTGTCGGGGGTCAAGGTCGGCGACACCGTCGCCGGCGCGCTCGGGACGCGGCAGGTCGCGTTTGGGACGGGGAGTCTGGCGGAGTACTTGTCCGTGCCGGTGGGGCTGGTGGCCAAGGTCCCGGGGGGGTGGGACGCGGGGCAGGCGGCGGGGGGGATGGGCGTGGCGGGGCAGACGGCGGTGTTGTTTGTTAGGACGATTGGGGAGGAGAGGGTGAAGGGGGCGAGGGTGCTGGTGAATGGGGCGAGTGGTGGGGTTGGGGGGTTGTTGGTGCAGGCGCTGAAGGGGTTGGGGGCGGGGTGGGTGGTGGGGGTTTGTAGTGGGGGGAATGAGGGCGTGGTGAGGGGGTTGGGGGCGGATGAGGTGGTGGATTATACCAAGGCGGGGGAGGGCGGGGTGGAGGGGGTGTTGGAGGGGCGGTTTGGTGGTGAGGAAGGGGAGGGGGGCAGGTTTGACTTTGTGTTGGATTGCGCGGGGGGGCAGAGGTTGTATGAGCGGTCGGTGGGGTACTTGAAGGAGGGGGGCAGGTTTGTGAGTATTGTGGGCGGCAGGAGTCAGGGGGTGGTGCCGTTTGTGAGGAATAAGTTGAGGCCGGTGGTGCTGGGGGGGACGCCGAGGAGGTATGACTTGCTGGCGATGATGCCGTCGGGGGAGCAGGCGGGGGTGATGAAGGGGTGGATGGAGGGGGGCGTGGTGAAGCAGGTGGTGGTGGATTCCGAGTGGGCGATGGAGGATGCGGTTAAGGTGAGTTTTCGAGGGGTGGGGTTGGTTGATCAGTGCTAACATTGGGTACAGGCGTATGAGAAGTTGGCGACGAAGCATGCTAGGGGGAAGATTATCGTCAAGGTGGCTCCGTGAGACATTGCCTGGGGCGGATGGAAAGGATCGTGTTGCTGTCAAAAAGCATGGCGGCATGATGGTGTCGCTTTTATCTCACATCTCAAGGCGTTGGTGGGTTTCTTCTTCTCTTGGTCCTCTTCAAAATAGCGTTCAGGCTCAAGACACGTCTTCATTCTTATATCCAACCTCCAACATTCATGACATCTTGTAAACAAGCCCCCCCACTCCGACACCTGACCCCCAACCGTCACCTCCACCCATCATACGGCCCCTGCTGCTGACCACCCCCATACCTCGGACCCTGATATTCCTGCGGCGGCAGCTCCGAGTACGGCGGGTGGTACTCCTGCTGCATTCCCTGCATCGGCGGCGGCGACGGCGGTCCCTGGTACTCCTGCTGCCCATACCCCTGCTGCATATAATCCTGCTCCTGCAACTCCGCCGGCATCTGCTGCTGCTGCCCCCCATACCGATCCCGATACTGCATCGGCAGCGGCGGTGCATACTGCCCTCCCTGCTGTCCCGGAGCAGTCGTCCACCCCCCCGCCGAACCCGCATCGCTGTAATTGTGCTGGTGTCCATATCCCGCCGGGACAGGCGCATACGTCCCTGCCCCCGGCGGGGGACTCCCACTCGGACTAACAGCCCCGACACTCGCCATCTCCGGACTCCCCGACGCCACCGGGCTCACCGGCGGCGGCGGCGACGGGTATCCCTTGCCATACACCCCCGCCCCAGCCACAGGAGCAGAGTCAGTGTACCCCTCCCCTCCCGTCGGCGGACCAACCACGACCGGAGCGGCGGCAGCCTTCCTCCTCCTCACGCGCACACACACCCACGCCGTGAGCCCAATCAGCAGCAACACCACCGCCCCGACCCCGACCCCCACCCCGATCGCCGCCGGCTTGGACAGCGGCGGCTTGCTCGCGTCGGGGTCGCTGACGTTGTAGCCCATGGCCCAGGCGACGTTGAGGATGGCCGAGGTCGGCAGCCGGGTGTCGGTCGGGACGGCGGCGAGGCCGGCCGTCAGCGGCGGCGGGGTGGCCTTGGCGCGGAGGTTGCTGAAGCAGGGCGTCTGGGCCTGGATGGCGGTGGTGAATTTGTAGTAACCGCTGGCATGGGGTGTCAGTGCTGGGAGAGATAGGGGGAAGGGGGAGGGGGGGTTACGTCGGACAGCACATCCCCTGGGAGGAGACGGAGTAGTAGTCGTCGGGACACTTGGCCAGGAGGGCCTGCACGCCGTTGGCGGGGATCGGGAGGCGGCCGGCGCCGCCGGCGACGCGGTTGCCTTCGTTGATGCCTCCGGCTGCGGGGCCGGCCGTCGCGAGGGGGTTGTCGAGGGCGACGCTCCAGGGGCAGCAGGAGGGGCGGTCGGCCATGCAGCCGATGAAGGCGGCGTAGTAGACCACGTCGCCGGCGCTGACGAGGGTGTAGGATGTGCTGGCGCAGTCGCCCTGGGTCAGGAGCTGGCCGCCCCCGGTGAAGGTCGGTTGGGTGATGGGAGGGGGTTGCTCGGTTTGGGTGGCGATGGTGCTGGGGGGTGTGATGATGACGATGGGTCTGGTATGGTGAGTTTGGTTCCGCTGGGGAGATGTAAAGTGGTTGAAGGCTTACGCAAGTTCCAGTGGTGCCTTTGTTCTGCGTGGGTCTGGTGTCAGTTGAAGCTTCTGTCTATACGCTCGGGCACGACTTGCGGTTGGGGTAGCTCTTGAATCACGCTTGCTGGTGGCTTCGGACAGGCGTCCTGGAACCAGTCTCTCTGATAGCTGTCCCAGTCTGATACCAGGTCAGATGTTGTTTCTGAAGAAGAAAAGAATCCAGACATACCCGCAATCCCTACAGATCCCCAACAGCTCGAGGTTGAGATGGCCGATGATAAGCAGCCGAGATACCCCAAGCCATTGTTGCAGTTACATGCCGAGACTGCTGCCGTGGCCACACATCCCCCGTACGCCCCGGTCGAGCTGCATGTCTTGAATCCGTTAAAGTTCTGCCCAAGATAGGAGTGTCAGTTCGTCCCATGGGATTGAGTTCAAGAGATTCATACCGCGCAATCTGGCCCCTTTGGTGGTGATGTGGTTATGGTTCCATTGGTGAATGAGTTTTGGCGTCGAAGTCGTCTAACAACCGGGGGATAGGCCGTCGTAAACAATGTCGGGAAAGGGGCGACAGGCGCTCTCTGATATAAGTTGGCCGCCATACTCTGGTCCGATTATCCTCTCTATCAACAAAAAAAGACGAGAAGCGGAAAAGAAGAAACAGCTCAGAACAGGTCCCGAGAGACCCAGACGTCTGCCCGTCCCTTTTGTTCCACCCCGCCAAAGACCAACGCCGCCACGGCATGCACGCCCAAGACCGAGTCGGGCCCCCAAAGGTGCAATGTTTCGGGGACTTGGGCGACTGACGAGTCACGGCGTGCCAGCGGCTGAGGCCATCGCCGAGGCGGAGCCAACCAGCTGGTCCGCAGCCCACACCAGCACACCTGCTGGCCCTCACTAACGCGATGCCGTGTCCCAGCTCTGGTGCTGCGGGCAGTCCACGTCGCCCTCTTGTTATTGGTTGCGGGGGCGACCACCGCCTGCAAGACTCCGCGGTCCTGTCCGCATTTGACCTTTTGATCGTGGGTGACACCACTTTTAGGGCTACCGTGGGGGACAAATTGGGGGTGTTGAAAGGGTTCAATGTTGATATCGGGGTGGTACAGGTATTGCTTGGCTGGGTTCATTCCAAATCAACATGCAAAATCAGAGATGCAGAGACGAACTTTCAGTTGACGAAAAGTCAACCCCGATCTGAATAGGACGGATCTCAAACAACTTTGACTTGAACATACCTTTAGGCCAGATTGGGCTGACTGTCAACCTAGGGCCCTAGTAAGGCTTCTTGAAGAACTCTCGTCGCTTCCTTATCCGGGCGAGTAATGGCGAAGGCGGATCAAAAAGGGGTCAAGTAAACAAACTGGAACAATGCCATGGCGTGGACACAAAAAAACAAGAACAAAGCAACACTTGACGAATCTCGTCGACTCGGACAAGCCATTTCCCACTTTACGTGATTGAAAGCATTCATCTCAGCATGGAGCGGAGTCAAAGAAAGACCTTGCTTTCACCATTCGAGGTACCAAACTCAACACCACCCATCATGGAGGCAAACCATCACCACCCCAGCAAAACACACTCCTTGGACACACCAGGCCCAGCAAAAAGCAAAACAAATTCGACGTGTGCCTGGTTCGAACAGGCGCTCCCGAAGGAATAAGATTTCAAGTCTTACGCATTAGACCACTCTGCCAACACGCCAATTGGACATTGAGCCTGCCGCCGAAACATACCCCAAGACCCTGAGACAGTGTGTGAGGAGAAGACGGGAAGTTCGATCACCTCTCATCCACCTCTCCACCCTCCGTCTGTAACCACAACACAACATTCGATCAATGGCAAGGCTTATGGCTTTCTCGCATCTTGGAAAACGTCATGCCAGTGGAGAACAGCAACGCCATCACCTCGTGACGACATCTCGGCTGCCAGTGCCCGAATGTGGCTCCATGTCTCGGGCCGTGGTTGCAGCCGGCACATGGACGTACTCAAAAGTGCCGGATCTCGCATGTTTAGATCAGATCCAGTGTGCACATGACGAGCCATGAACGCATGGGCTGATATCCATCGGCATTATCTCACCAGGTCAACCCCGGAGCCGTTTCCTCCTGCGTCAAACCGTGGACATCCTAGACCGGCTGGAGATGCACTCAGGCATATCAGATGATGGGATCGATCGTGCATGCCTGGACGATACGCCTTCACGCGGTAGATAAGGTGGTAACATGTATCCTCGATGCCACATCCATCGAACCGTTATCAGATCATCCTCCTCCATCGCCACCCCTCCCTTGATCCATCCACGACATTGATCCCCGGCCGTGCCCTTCCCCTCGCTCTCGTTCACCACCACCCCATCAACCCCAACCTCAACCCCAACCAAAGTATACGTGTATCCCCCTCATCCCCTATCCAACCGCCAAGCCCCCCTCATCCCCCTCCCAAGAACACCTCTCCCATGGTCCACGATCCATCTCCACCGCCATCCCCACCGCCACCCTTCCTTCGAGCCTTCCACCTCAACGCCGCCATGGAACCCATCCTCCCCCTCTCCACCCCCAAGACCCCAATCCGCGACATCAACGTCCCATCGCTCAGCGCGCACGCTCGTCCCCTCATTCCCCCTCACCAAGAACCTCCCACCCAGAATACATCCTCCCCACCAGACAGACCCTCGGATCACGGCAGCCGCACGGCACTGGGCCTGTCCCCTCGCTGCCGCGTTGCGTCCATGTCGTGCAAACGGTCGGCCCCCTCGCCACCACGGCGCGAACGGGGTCGCCTCACCATGGACGACGCTAGCCCCCGTCCGCGTTAGTCCGGTGGACCCCGGGAGCCTATGATCTGATAGTCGGTGGAGGGCGACGGGGCGTCGAGCAAAACGGTCGGCCGGCCAGTCTCCGCTTGCGAGTTCGATAGCGGCGGGCGGCCGTGGAGACGGACCACGCCAGTCTAGCCGGGCATGGTCAAGTGCTGCTCTCTGGTTCGAGACTCGACTCGAGCTGTTCCGTCCAAGAGGCCGCCTGGTGGGAGGGCGGAGGGTTGGTGTTCACACACCTCGTGTTTTTGGCAGGGTCAGAATGGGCAACATTGCTCTCACAAATGCAATGACCAAAACAGATTGACAAATTCTTTTTATTTATTCCCTTCTCCAGTATTTTGCCGTCCTGCCCAGGGTTCTCTAATGGACCCCTACCCATCCCCGCGGCCACCAACGGCCTAACCATAGTGACTGGTGAAAAGAGCTGCCCCAGGGCTCCCTGCCAGTGCCCTCCCTCTGGAAACTCCAGAGTTGTTGATAACCCATTCTGAACCATTGCCACCGAAACCACCACCGCCAAACAGCCCAGGAACTGCATCAACTGGGAATCGTTGAGGCCCCCTTCCACCTGCGGCACCCATACCGCCCGTCAAACTTCATTCACACGCGCTGAACCCGCTAGGCAAGCGATGCACACCAAAACAAGGCTGGTAGATGCTGTGACCTCGGTGACCATGCCGGCCACCGAGAGATGAAGGGTAGAGACCCATATAGAGAGAAGAAAATGATGCGCCTTTTTCCGCCCGTCCTGATGTGCTGAAGAGGGGGAGAGGCGGTGAACGAAACGCAAAACGCGGATTTCCGGCATCGTGCGTTGCCGTTCGCAAAAGGCGTATCGTACCAGTCGTTATCGTAAAAGTGGAAATGGAACCCGTATTACCGGAACGCCGAACCGTCCAATGCCAAAACAGCAAAATTAGAAAGAGAAGTGAGACCGCGGAGGAAGTCGCGATGAGAGGATGTACAAGGCGGCGAGAGAGAGCGAAAATGTCGTGGCTGTGACCATCCACTGAGCCCATCGAGCCAACCAGTGCCAAGAGGGCAGACGCCATGAAGACGGATCAACCCCTAATGGCCGTCGCCGAATGACCTTCGCCGCCGGCAAAAGGGAAGCGCTCAGGCGACTGCTGATGCCGGTACGGGATGGACGATGTGCCGTTCAACTGAGCCATGGCATTAACCGATGAGACCGGCGACGAGCGTCCAGCTCCCTGCAAGGGCGGTGGCGGCGCCCACGACGGGCCCGTCAGCGGACTGGCAAGTTGCTGGGGAGAAAAGCAGGCCATGGGCGAGTCGGAAGGCGAGGCTCCAACCGGCACGAAGACGTTGGGGTACTGAAAGTAGGACGCCGGAGATCCGTTGTGCAACGAGTGGTGTTGAGTGCCGCTGTGGGTGTGGTGGTAGTTGACCATCTGAACCGGGCTGCCTTCGTAGCTAGAGTTCTGGCTGCCGGTGGGGCTCTTGATACTGCCATCAGCGCCATCCAGTCGAGTTCCAGACTTGGTACCGTACTGCGAAGATTGTTAGTTGGATTGCACGCTTGGTTGGTGGCGAGAGCTTGCCTCTCGTCCAGTCCGGAAGGTGGAAGAGCCGGGGAGCTTTCACCGAGAGATACGTACAAAGCAGAACTTGTTGATGATCTCATCATATGATGCAGTCGCGATCGTGGGCGCGCCCGAAGCCGAGGCGGGTGCTTGGCCAGCAGACGCCATGGTCTTGGGGATGCTCGAAACGCCGGCCACGGGGCTGCTGTTGGGGCTCTTGGTAACTGGGACATGGGGACTGACAGTTCGCTTGTGGGGCTTCATGTACAAGTCATCCTGGTCCTTGGCCGTCTGGAGGGCAGCCGTGAGGGACGCGCCAAAGTCGTACCGGCCTTTGAAGGCTTTGCCACTGGGCGCGGCGAGGCGGGTAGACAGATCGTCGGTGGGCAGGCTACCGGACGACTTGACGCCCTTGAGCCGAGCGCTCCCCTTGTCAGAATCGCCCAGGTAGTCCTCGATGGACTGGTCCAAGGTAAGCTTGGCAATAGCGCCGAACTCGTTGGATCCAGCAGGCATAGACTTGGGTCGGGGCGCGGCAGACGGGTTCGATCGGCGGTTGCTCTTGGGAAGGCCATTAACCGGACGCGAGGCAGCGCCGATGGGTCGCTTGCCATTCTGAGGGAGGTTCTTCTTGCGGAAGTCAGCTTGAAAGTTCATGCCATTGTTGTTGTCCCAATGCTCTTGTCCGTTGACGTTGTACCGAATGCAAAAGTACAGCGTCTTGGACTCGAGGTTGGCGAGGTCCGACAGCTTGATGTTGAAGTTGAAGCGATCGTGGCTGACAGGTGTCTCGGCAGGGAGGATCTCGCAGACGTATTCCGCAGCCACCTCGGACGTTGTCTTCCAGTAATCGAGTGTGAAGCGGCAGGTGACACTCTTCTGGAACGCCAGGTTGGCCACGGCCACCGACCCAATCAGCGACTGTTGATCAGTCGACAGCCACACTCTCTCCAGTCGGACGACTTGGGCCCTGCGATAAGGCGTGTCGACGGGGAAATTGTTCATGACAATCTCCCACTCGAAAGGAGGAGAGCGGGCCGTTGATCGATCGTCGCCCGAGAAGGGGTACTCGGTGTCGCTCTCGTAGGTCTCGGCCGGGGACGTGCCTGCGCTCACAGCGAGCGGGCGGTCGACTTGGAGGAAGTGGCGGACATGCTCGAGGTGAGAATCGAAATGAACCGCTTTGGAAAAGGTGGGAGTGCCAGGCACGCTGGAGGGTCGCCTCCGAGAGGATCCCCGCAAGGCTGGGCGGACGAGCTCGCCAGACTTCTTGCGCACCATCTGGGGCTTCCGCATCATATCGTCGTCAGTTTCCTCATCTGACGCCGTTACTGACGATCCAGTTAGGGACACCTCAGAAGACTGTGGAACGAGAATCTTGGGCTCGGTCGCCGATCTCGTGTGGGAGACTTTTCGGTTGCCCCCAGCGACGAGGTCGACCAGGGAGCCATCGCTCAGGCTGTGGCGCATACCTTCCCCGTTCGTCTGTGATGGGGGTGCGAGCACATCCACCGTCAACGACGATTGCCTTTCCTTTGCCCCACTTGTGGTGGGCGAACTGGATCGGTGTTGAGGGATCTGGATCATGGCGTGATGAAGCAGCGTCGGCTCCACTGGCCGGCCTCGGCTCTGCAGGCGCACCTCCGGCAGCTCGTCGTCGTCGCTCGATGAATCGGGCGGGGAGATGATGGCACCATTGGGCATCCTGCGGTCGCCCGTCACCGGGGGAGGGGACTGGCGGACGCTGGTGTTAGCAATCATGCCGTGCAGATCCTCCGATGTTGACTCTGGCGACGGTTCGCCGTGGTGTCGGGGCACTGTTGGAGCCGAGGGCGTCCGGCGGTGCTTCGTCATGTATGAGGCGGATCGGGGGAGGACGGGTCGAGAGCTGCTGGTCGGCGAGTGGTGAAAGGATGGCCGCCGGCTGATGTCGGGGGAGGAGGGGGCCGACGTGGCCGGGGATCGGCTGGATGGCGGTGTATAGGGCATTGTTGCGAGAAAACGACGCTCGGGAAGGACGGGGTGCGAAAATTCGAAGAGGTGTCAAGCGACAACTTGAAAGGATTCAAGCCAGACGCATCAATGGCAGGCTCGACTATGCTAGAAACTGGGTGTCTGTTAGCAAATGCAGCCCTCCCGGTGGTTCCGCGCGACGGCTGGTTTCATGACGAAAGACGAGAGTGCAGGTCAGGAGGAAAGAAACATAGGGTGAAGATGCGACGAAAAGAAGCGATTGTCTTCTGACGAGGACGGCGCTGCTTATCAAGAAGCCCGTTGGTCGAGCAAACATGGGGGGAGTCGTCCGGAGATGGCGCAATGCACTTACAATCGTCACGCTCGCGGAACAAGGCAAGAGCTACCAGGGCAGTATTCCAGCAACAAGGCCAGCTCTTGCAGAGTATCCGGATTCCGTATCGTCCGGGGACCGGAGGAGGGGGAGGGAGAGAAAGTGAAGCCGCCGGGAATCGGTCTCGACGGGCTTGTTGGGGACGCGGGTGGCCGACGAGGTCCTGGGCTGTCCGTGGGATGGGACGATCCGGAAGAAACGTCGACGTCGAGGAGAGCAGTGCACGTCGTCGCGAGCTCGACTGTCTCCTGTCGTCAGCGGTCACCGTCAGGACAGGACGGATGGGAAAGAACCGCGAAGGTCTTTTTGAGGGGGGACACAGTAAAGTGTTTTGGTGCTTGCGGCGAAAAGCAGGAATGTGAATGCAGGACTGGGGCAGCCGCGTTGGTTTTGAATGACGGGCCTGGGCGTCGCCGAAGGCGTGTGCGTGGGCTGGGCGTGGGAGGAAAAAGGTGAGGGAGGTCTGAGGAATGGGGGGCGTCTGGACGCCGGCAGGGGGGTGTGCAGGGGGGGGGGAGGTAGGGGGGTGGGAAGTGGACGTGGGAAACCGAACAATGCAAAATTCCTGGGGGGGAATGTCTCATACCTTGGACTACGCAAGCAGTCTACAATCTGCAATCGGCGTGTATACTGGTACAACTGGAAGGGACGCTAAAACAAAATAACCTAATTGAATTAGGTGACTGGAATCATGGTATGGAGGTGGGAGGAACGAAAGGAAGGCTCAGGTCAAGAGTCAGCAGCGCTGGGGGAGGGCGCTGGTAAAGACTGGAAGCTGCGACGGATGAGATGGAACTCAAGCCCATCATGGTGGTGTGGTGCAGTGCCACCAGGGGGGTGCACGGATTGGAAGTCCTGGGAGCCACACGGTACGTACCACTTCTTGGTGGGACATGGGCGCCCTGGCTAGTGGAGCCCAGACCCCTGCCTAGCGCCCTCTGGTTTTTTTTGGTGGGAGTGGGCAGAGGGTGGGTCGTGGGACGCTCGATGATCCATGGCCGCAGCATTGGCAAGCAGGCAAGGTGAGAGAGAGCGCACCTCAACCTTGGCCAGACGCCTGCACCACGACAGACTTCGTACCGCACACCGTGCGAGCCTGTTGCACCAGATTGCGAGCTCGCGAGGTGCCTTTTCCATCCCCGTCGGGTCCGTTTCTCTCTTCATTGTTGCGATTCGGTCCTCTCCTCCTCTCTGGTCTTCCGTCTTCGGCACGCTCTCCGTCTGCCGTCTGCCCTGCTGCCGCCGCCGACGACGTGCGACGGCCTGGCCCTGGAACGCAGCATGGGCATCAGGACACAGACTCGCCTGTCGCTTTCCGGAATCAGTGCTGTGGTCGCGTTCCTGCTTCAACAACAGCGCCCGTCACCCTTGAATACATATCTCATCAGCACGCGTCCGGAGAAGCACAGAAGGCTGCCCTGTGGTGCGCCATGTCGGATTGTTTCCAGGCAGCCCGCCCTGAAGCACTTGCGGGCGTGGTGCTCGACCCTGGCTGCGTCTAGCTCACGGTTCGCCAGGCACGCCAGGTTGATGTCTTGCGCCAGGCAGGCCGTCGCTCGAGCGGGGTGGGTCTGACGGAGACCAAGGTTGAGGCTAGAGTTTAGGACAGTGGCGCCATTCTCTGCACTCGCGCGGCCCTGGACGGGATCCGGCACTATCTCCTGTGTTCATATCGAGGTGCCTCGTGCTGTACCGGCTCTGAAGCAACATCGAGTTACTATGCATGGCAGTAAGGTCGTCCTCTCTCCCTTTGACGAAGACGCTGTTGTGCGGACTCGGGAACTGACACCCGAATGGCAATAGCCCCCGCTCTTTTTTTGTTTTCAAGCGAGGATGATCCAAATTCTACTTTACCACAGGGCCCCTCCCCCGCTGAGCCAGACGAGTCTACGGGGCGCTTTTGAAACCTGACAGCTTGCCCGGAGGCCAAATTGCTTGCTACGCTGCTGTCTGGACACTTGGGACTCTGGACTCTGGAGTGCCAACCAGGAGCGAGGTTCCTGGTTGTCAACTTGACCACGGTCCACGACCTGGAAACCTGCCTTCTCATTGGCCTGTTCTCCGTTTTCTTCGAATGGCATGGACGTTTTGGCACACTCAGCAACCAGTGGTCTCGGTGGACCATGGTGGGAGCTGGATGACGTCGCCGGATGCCCCGCTTGTTGGAGAGAGCTCATGATCAGAGGCCACTGAGCCACTGAAAGTTTGATCCAAACGGCTTTTGTCTCCGCGACGCGCCTGATCGTGACCAATCTCAACCAGCAATTCGACAAAACACATTTTACGAATTGGGGATTTACAGCGCACAACGGTTTTTTTTCGCATGAGTCTGTCCGCAGCAGCAGCCTTTGGTGCTTAGCAATGCCGACAGCATCAACTGATATCCCGCTTACTGAACAACACAGGCAACAAACCACGGGGACCAGGGACATCAACCTTGTGTCTATCCATCAAACGCGCCGCGCCGGCAATGGGGACCAACTAAAATAGATAGCTCGCCGGGTGAGGGAGTTCCGGCACGGCGCACGTCGGCGGGGGCATCCCGTCTGGCGCCCGTCATGGAGCACCGGCGGTCATGGAGTTGTGTTTTGTTTGGAGAGGCGACCTCCGCATGCCCCAGAGTCCAGTCGCAGACGGCGGAGCAGCCGACGACTCGACTGTCAATGCCCGTCAATGCGACGACTCCGCTGTTGGAGGTTTCCCAAACATATCATGACCAAAAGGCAGACCATATCTCGGAACGATAATGCTACGGAGGGCATGGCGAGCATAGCACCATGCCGGGGCGTGATTAGGTAACATGCTTCCGTTTCCGAGGGCTCCGTCTGGCCCCTCCGTCTGTTGCGGCCGAGCCTGCGGAGCGATGACAAAGGCGGGCGGGCGACACGGCACGGACTTGGCCGGTTCAGGAGTGGCGTGTTTTGGCTAGCAGCGTGCGAATTTGTTGCATTTGCAAATTCCCTGCTGCAAATCCTCATCTTGGCAGTTTAACAGTTATCCACCAAGTCCACCGAGCGCGCCGCCATCACGACATGGTCCATGGATTGTCGTCTCCTCTATCCACCAACTCTGTTGGTGCAGATGGATACAGTACTGTCGCTAAAGCCTAGCCTGGCCCCTCCTGAGAAGCGGATCTCTGTCGCCTCCATCCTGGAGCTTGGCTCCTTGGATTCGACAAACGGCCCAGCCGGTGCATTGGCGTCCGCTTCGGCCTGCCTTGCCCGGCGTCGCGGCGGCTCGGCATGGAGCCGGCCCATGTGGGTCCGGGCCTCGGGGGCGCCCCCAGTGCCTGGCCCCGCTCTGAGCCTCGTTCGGTCTCGCAGCCGCCATCTTCCAGCTCACTTCTGCCGGTGCTTCACCTCCGTGACAGTGGGGTGATGGGGCCGGATCTGCTCAGCGCTGCTGCTGCCAATGCGGCGGGCAGCGAAGTTTAAATCTCGCAAGGAGCCAAAGCTTTGCCCCTCGATCGTAATCCACAGAGATCGCGATCCCTTTCTTGGTATCAGCCGATACACAGTATGCGGATAGTCTCAGGCCCGGGATATCCATGCAGAGTATCTACCAAGGTGTTGGAAACCATCACCGATACACGAGCGTCGTCAAACATGATATTCAATCTTCGTTTCCTGTGGCGGCTGAAGGTGAAGAATCATGCCTCCGCAAAGGTGTCCAATGGCATGTTTGGTCTCCGCTCACCGACATGTTCACCCCCCAAAAAACAGCCCATCAAGGGCCCCAACTTCGATCAGAAGCCTCGCAACCCTTCTCCCCTTCCAAGATGACCTGCATGGCGGTTGTTTCGACCATGATCCAATAGCAGTTGGTCGAGGCCGAGGGTCCTCTCTTGTCCCCTCATTGATCTCGATTCTCTCCCCTCCTTCACTGCGCAAGGGCGGCAGCCAGTCCACTCGCGCTCCCCTTGGCATCCCCTCAAGCATCGCGCCTATTTTGTTCGTCTCGCTTGTTGGGTGGATCTCAAAGTCGGCTCGAGGCAGATCTCAGGGATGACTGATTGCTGGAGCATTGTCGATTTCACCCTGGCCCCCGGCCTCGTCGTCGTCGCCCGAAGCAGAACACCTTGCAGGAGCGGAGCGCATCGCAGCACGCACCTCAAGCACGCCGCACGCCGTACGCATGATGGCACACTTGAGGGCTGCAGGGCTGATGATACAGATAGTATCAACATCCCAGCCCGGTCGCAATGTCGCTGGTTGGTGGTGGTGGTGGTTCATGTTCTGTCGGATGGTGGCTGTCGGATGTTGGTGGGCAAAAATTGTCCGTCCTGGCCCGGGCGCGTTCCCATCTTTCACACGGCGTGTCGTTATCTGCTCCAAAACTTTCCAATCAAGGTGGCCGCTGATTGGCCTGCTCACCTCAGCAGGGGTGGTACTTGCAGGAGGCTCACCCCAATGACCCCACCAATCTTATGGCCTGTGCGACTGTTCGACGCCCAGGATGCGTCGCACGCCATTCGAGAAAAGTTTCAAACTTCAACTTTCGTCAATTCCTGGCGGGGATGAATTCTGATGGTGTGTTTTCTCCCCTCCTCCCCTCCATACTGCCTACTGCTACTGCCCACTGCCCCGCCTCACGAGGGGCAAATTGGTGCACCAAACCATTTAGCCAGATCAACATCTCCCCTCTCTTTACCTAATCGTCGTGGGTCAGTTCAGTCGTGACAGGACCGACGAGAGACGCTGCCGGAATTCTCTCGAGACTCGAGAGCCCCCATCCCGTCTTCCTCCCGCCCCCTCCCGCCGTCAGCCCCCCCATCACCGACTCGGAGCAAAGCATCGCACTAACAACCAAGGGAACACTCGAGCGGATGAATCCGACTGCAACGGTCGTCCTCCGATCTGGATTCTGGGCCCTCGACAGTGCTGCATGCGAAATTTCGGCTCTGCAGGCGCTCGGCGGGCCATCACACGGAACACGACTGGCTGCGACATCTCGCAAAAGGCAGGCACGCAGGCATCGGGAACCCGGGCGTTTCGCTTGCTGACCGCTGATAAGCCCCAGTGGGCCCCTCCGACAACCGGCGGGAGATGGCGGCCTTGCAGATCAGACAGCCTCCACTGTGACGACTTCGCCGACTCGGAGCTGTGACCTGACGACATTTGGACGTCTTTTCGTCGCTCCCTATCGACCGGGAAACGTCTTGACAGCATCCGACGCCATCATCGGACGTGCTGCGGCCCGCGTCGGGATCTTGGTTCTGCGACATAGGAGGGTGCTGCTTCCAGCCAGCGGCAATCGGAGACATCCCGCGCATCCCATCTCTGGCCCTGAACCCCCAACTTGATGGCACTCTGGCTTGCGACATGGACGGGAAGGGTGGAGATATGCCTACCCGCTGCGAGTGATGAGCCGCTCCCAACCGGGTCAGGGAAGGCTGATCAGGGCCGCCGACATCGACCGCGAGGCCGCCCACGCTCGTGCGAAGGATGCCGAAGTCTGCTTTCACAATCGCATCGGGAAGAGTCACCAGCAGCATTGGCTCCGTCGTCGGCGGTTGAAGCGCTGAGCGAACACGGGGGATGTCACGGCAAGGCTCGAGCTGCCAGAATACGGTACTGTGGCTGCAATCTCGGGCTTCATGCCGCCAACATGCCGCCTTCCTTCGTGACAGGAGTGGCACCGCCTTGATTCGTCGGTATCCAAGGGCTCGCCGCGAAGAAAACACACAACACACGGCACAGCATCATTCGCACCATGAGACGATTCGATGCGAGATGTCATTGTCGTAGACTTCCCGAGAGGCCGGCGCGAAACGCTCATGCAGCCTTCTTCTATCTGTCGTCTTTACATTTCTTTTTTCGGACGTTTCCATCAGCATGGGCCGCAGGACGGCCGGAGCGGGATCGGCGACCGGGGCACACATCAGATCATGGATCTTGCCTGGAGGCTTGGCGGTACGCGGCTCCTTCACCTCTCATCGCGAGCTCGGAGAATCAACACCAATGATGAGACATCTGACATGTCTTGACTTGCAACACGATGAGACTTGTTGCTACGGAGTACAGGCCTGCCCGACAAGCCTTCGTCAACACTGGGACGGCAGCAGCACAACAATAACTGACCACTCAACCATACCAGTCTGTTCTGGTTGCCGTTCATCATCCGCAAGACCGAGCATCAATTTGTACGTAATGCTCCCTCGACAAAACGACGCTCCAACATCGCGGCACTGCAGTAATCAAAAGATTGAGGCGATGGTGTTGCCATGAGCTGCACCAGACTCTTTGGGTCCGTCAGAGATTCTGCAGTTCCAGGGCCTTGCGCTTGGCATCATCGACGAGCGTCCAATCGCGCTCTGAAGCTGCGCACAACAGAATCAGAGTTTTCGCAACGAGGGCTCGCCGCACCACCGCCACCACCACCAGGGCGCCATCCCACAGGCATCCGTCCTTATCAGGATATAGCACCCTGCCGAATCCGCGACGGCCTTCCCCGAGTGGCGGCTAGCGACGGATGCCATTACCAACGGGTTGCCATCGAGCCGTGCACGCTGTCGCAACGCACCGATGAGTCGAAACAGAGCCACAGAGTCACTGCTGAGGGCTTCGTATCGCAACAATTGGAAGACGAGGATTTGCCCAGAGCCAAGACCGATAAACTTTTTCGACCCATTTTGCCCCTCCAGCTTGCTTGAGCACCTCGAGCTCTTTGGCTGGGCATGGTCTGTCCCTTATCTCTGCCATTGGCCAATCACCAATCGCGGTTCGGCGCATGCCTGTGTTTCTTTGGCCACGGCCCAACCACGCTCGTGGCACAACACCACACGCCCCCCCCCCCCCTCAGCCTGTCAACGGTTCAAAGCTCTCCGACGGTCGGGTCATTGGTGACGAGCGTTTCCGCTAAGAAGACTGTGCCATCCTGGGAGTTGGGAGCCACCGTTGCGAAGGCACAGTGCGGACTGGTAATGGTCACACCAGGGACTCTTTTCCTGTGTACACAAAACTCATTCAAAGGAATCATCGCGACAACGCTCACACCGAGACCCCGTACACGCTCAGGCATGCAGCAGAGGCGCTGCATCGATGCAAGTATCCCGTCATAAAGCAACAAAATTGCCGGATAATCATATTTATCAGCCCACATCGCCGCTTTGCTCTCTTGAACAATCCCAACCACCAAACAAATTCTCGTCTCTTCGATGTTTCGATACCATCACCAACCTTAATCTTGAGATGGTGTACATGGGATACGCAGCCTATCATCTCCGGACCAGCGAAGGTCGCCCACAGAAGCTATCACGGATGTCGGACGCGGGGGTCACTTCCACATCAGACCATATTTAGAGGAAGGCTGGCACTCCCCTCCCATCCATCCGCCCCTTGGAAAGTTGGACTCGGGACAGCAACCATCACCACAAAGCGAGCATCGCCAAGCTATTCCCGCCGTTCCATCCACGCACCATACCGTTTGATGACGGCCAGTGTCAGATTCGGCCGCGCAACATCGAACCCGCCGCACGATATTAAGTGCAGCAACACGTAAGAAGATGGATGCATGCCCGTCGCCGAAACACACCTACCAGTGGGCTGCTGCAACAACAACCGAGTCTGTGGGCTTTGTTGTGTGTTGCTGGGGACGGCTCGTCTGCAATCCTTTGCTTCGGTCCCTTGGCCCTCGCCCAGGAGCGTGACGCCGGCGACAGAGTGTATATCCGTCCAGACTGCCATTCGTACCGGACAATCGACTCCGGTGCAACGAGGTGGAAGGCACGCCCTCGGGGTGGTGGCATCGAGCTCGAATTGCTGCTCACCACCAGACCGCAAGCTATCAATTCGAGGATGGAGTCGACAGTGTTGCTGCATACCCCTTCGGTTCCAGCAGAATGTCGGCACATCATCAACGGGAATCGGCCGGTCGCGATGCACAAAGGGCTCTGGATGAAGATCCAGGGTCTTTCGTCTCCAGAAATTCCCCACTGGCGTCCGATCGAGATCCCGCCAGGAGGGAAGAAGCAGGAAGAAGTCTGTTATCGTCCCTTGAATGAGATGTCACATTTCGGGATGGGTCGAGATCGATGGGACGGACGGCCATCACCATGATTGCGCCATGGTGGTGTGGAGGCTGGGGTATTCCCTTATCGGATCCCGCCTCTTTCTTGCTCTTGCTAATCAAGGTCGTGCGCGAGGGCGGTGTGGTTGCATGAATTTCAGGATTGGTGGTGTTTTCGGCCTGGAGAGGAGCGGGGGGATGGGATTTGGGCGGAATATCGATGTCGAAGAGGAAATGCCCATGGTGAATTGCTGCGTCGACCGCCCCACCCACCCCCCTCCCCCCTGTTCATGGTTGGTCAGTTTATTCTACCCCTCTCCTGCAGCACGACAACAAAAACAAGGCAACTCGGCAGCTCCTCTGTCGCGATGCGGTGGAGAGTTGCCGTGCAGTTCAGGCCGAGAGGCAGATTGGACGCCTTCCCTCTCACCTCTCTCTTCATTGCCAATATCCATCTCCGTGTCGACTCGGTTGCAGAGACACGACCAAGGCTCGGAACCAGAACCCGAGCCGGAGAACCAGCCCGAGTCCATGCCCGTCTCTTCCATCACCTACTCCAACAAAGAAGACACGGGAAACCTCTCCCTTTGGCGTCTCCATCCAGCCCTTGGCGGCTTTGTCCAAGCCCCCATCCAAGCCGTCTTCCCCTCCGCTTTCGAAAAAAAAAAGTTCAAAAAAGGAGATTGCACCCCGGCCTCTTGGATCAAGCTCAATTCTGAAAATAAACAATGGAATTGGCACCTCTCCTCTGCCCCTCTTCCCGCCCGCCGCCCCTGACCCCTCGAGCCCTCCTGCCCTCGTCTCGGGCGGGCGTGTGCCCCTCGCCGATCAAAGACCCCATCCATGGCCTGCTGTTTCTTCGCCGATGCTGCAAACGGCGGCACGGACCTGCCAAGACGTCTGGCGCCAGGGGGAGCTGCCAACTTTCTTTTCTGCCACATGCGAGCAAGCGAGCGAGGCATGCTTCCGTGACATGCCAGGCTGTTTGGATTTACGATACGCGCTGCGGATTTCGTACTTCTGCGGATACAGAATGCACGCAAGACGAGTCCAATCGACCGTGCCTGTTGCTTTCCCCAGACTTTGCGCCCTCCTGCACCCAGCAGGGGGGACGGACGGGAGCATCCATGGCAGCAGCAATGCAAGTTTCGGATGCTCGACGTACATTCCAACTGGTCCGTTCCAGTCGTCGCCCCGGAACGAGAAAAAAACATGGCATGCGGAATGGCGATATCGTGACAAGTGCGGGGAAGACACGCGACGGGAGGAGGTCCGGCGGCCGCGCGGCGGGTTGGAGGAATGGGACGATGTTTGCGTGCGCCCAGAGATGCGTTGTGCTGATTTCTTCTTCTTTTCTCTGGCCGTGTTGCCGGTGCAGAGTATCCCATTCGCTGCCCATTCCGCCGTCCGGGTGCTGTTGCCCACCGGCGCCGGGAGAGGTGATTCGAGATATGTGACGGCACGGTGTTGGATTGATGGCGGCGAGAACCAGACCGCTTTCGCCGGGCATGGGCATAGGATTGCCATCACGGCCGTATCAGGCACTCAACAAACTCCATGACTGTTTCGAAGGGGCAAGGTTCTCCAGGCTTTGCTAGGAGGCTATGGCGATCCCAGGAGAGCTTGATCCCCGTTTCATCGAGCATCGACACCCCGATACTGCCGGGGTGAGGTTGGACACGTCGTCGTCTGTCCCATGCCGGCATCAACCAACCAACCGGTAGAGACATTGACTCGGGATTGGACTCGTTCCCCGCAAAAGAAGAGGCACAAGACATTTCCAGGTTATCCCCGATCACTGAGTGCGGAGAAGAAGGTCCCGGCCGTCGGTCGTCGACGACTCGGAATGCACTCGTACGGTGCAAGGTACTTGTCGAGCTTGTTGGAACCATCACAGCCGTGCCATCGTCGACCAACAAGAAGCTATGGCTCTCCCGACCGGCTGGCCGGTCATCATCCTTCCAAGGACCTTCCCCGCGTTTTCCGTCTCTCCCTCCGCCTCCGCCTCCCTTTCCAGACATCACGCAAACACGGTTCGGCCGGCGGGCGGCGGTGTGAGCAATGAGAAACCACCAAGGTCGTCACGACAAGCAGCTTTTCCCGGCGTGCCATGGCACTGGCATGGCGACGCGGTCTCGTGGTCTCGTGGGCATGGGGACAAACTTGGTTTTTGAGGTTTCATGGAGCCGAGCTCTTTGCGAATCCGCTTGCGGCTTCCCGTGTTCTGTCGAGTCGTTACCCCTGGGGATCATTTCGATATTGTCGACGATCCGATCCCATCGGTGCGGAGGCGGCATGGGGATGTTGCCGAGTTTCTTTTCGGGTTGGAGACGAGAGTCTGTTTCCGTTTCGCTGGGTCCCGGAAAAGAAAAATGAAGTCGTCGCCAGGGATGAATGGCTGGTCGGGGCTGGGCGACCTAGCCGATTCCGGCCTAGAGCCGACCGTCCCGCCCTTGGCGTCGACAAGTCGATGACGTCGACGACAGTCAGCAATCGGGTTGGCAGCGGCGCAATCGACATGCCAAGAGGAATCGAACGTCTCGACCCTCTCGGCGCCGCACCGTGTCGGTGGGGGCCGTTGACACCGTGCCGCCGGAGTGGACACCGACCTTTTTCCACTGCAGCGGTCTCACAGCGCATTTTCCCAGCGCTTGGATGCAGCTCCCGGGGGGGGGCAGAACCACAGAGTCCAGCATCTCCGGAGATTGCAATGTCTGCCCGGCTGTGGTCCTTTTTCCACTGCCCGATCATCGGGCGCGCAGTGCGCAGGACTTGCGACAGTCGGCGTTTTGACGCACTGTTTGGCCGTCGCGTCGGCGGTGGGCCGTTTTAATATCTCCGTGCCTGGTGGTGATGCCGATGAGCTGAGATGAAACTATTCCTGGCGTCTTTTTGGGCGGGGCTCTGCCGATTGCAGAGTTGCAGGTCGAGCCAAGGTGACCCCGGTGGGCCAAGCTTCGTGTGAGACTCTCCAACAGCCGAGACAGCAACACGCGAGAGATGACGCCAAAGTGTCCGTGGGACTCGAGATAACGTCGTGTTTCGGTGCGCCGGGGGCCGGGGCCCGTGTCTGACAGCAGCATGTCTTGTTTCTCTTTTTTGCTCTCCACACTCGCACAGGATACACAGCATGGAGGTGATGCTGTGACCCCCGTCATCAGGGACGATAACGGTCGATTTCGACGTCGACTTGCAGAGTACCGAGTTACGGGAGTGCTCGTCTGTGAAGTCGATTATTCATGTTTCCAGAATCCCCGCCGTTGGCCTTGTGTGACGTGGGGTCGGTCATCCCGCGCCGTCTCTCGACAGCAAAACTTCCGACACTGGACAATTGGGTGTGAGAGAATTGTTCCCCCACTTCCGGCAGACGACCAGAGCGCCATTCATGGAACTTGCCGCTCAACTCCCGCGGTGATCACTGTCATCTTTGTGTGGGGATTGCTGGCTGGATCCACCTGGAGTCCATGGTGTTGTTGTTGTTTTGGATTCAGTTTCTCGTTGGGAGTGGTGAAGCGGGGAATTTCCACTTGCACACAGCATTTTCGCAAACATGCGCACCGGGCAACTTCCAATTGCCCAATGGCTGCGTGGAAAACAACCGTGCGACGGCTGGCTGGCTGAAAACATGGCTCGGACATCCAATGCGCCGTTGGCTCGCAGTTGCTCAGAGGCACCTGACTTTGGAGGAAAGAGGCCAATCAGGATGCTCCGTTGCCGATCGGACCCATCGGAGCTCTGACCACTCCTGCCATCGGCATCGACACTCACCCCACGCCGCGTTTGCTGACCGACGCCACCGATCTTGGGAGGAAGCGACGACGAGGTGCCAAATGGAGGCTCCTTTTCGTCGAGCGTGGGGGACGGACGCCCGTTTGCTCGGTGTGCACCTTCACCTTTGGCTTGGGGGTTCAGTGCGATTCAATTTCTGCAACCTTGCAAAATCTGCTCTCATCAAAAAACAACCCGGACAAACCTCACCTCAGCCGGGATTCGGGAACCTTGCTGGACAGTGGACAGACCAGAAAACCAGTCCTTGGTCCCGACCATCCCTTGACTCGACTGGAACAGGCAACAAGCCACAGTTGAGTCTTGACGGCGACAAGCAAAGGCCGACGACGCGATGGCTGACCACTCTCGACACTCCCCCTCTCCCACTGTATCCGTCCCCCGACATGGACGCTACGCACTGAGGCACTGCGCCTCGAACCAGACATTCGCAAACAGGCGGTGTGATTTCATCACACTTCCCACCACACCACTGCACACCTGCAACACTGCGATCGGAACTCGATTGGCCAGATGCATTTTGCCCTCGTCTTTTTCTCGCCTGGTCTAGCGAATGCAGCGACAATCTAGAAGGACGCTCGAGGACGGTTTTGCCCACAATGGATTTGCCTCCAGTGCCTCCGGCGCTGGACTCAACGTGGATTGGTCTGCGATGAGCAAGCTAAAAAATGTCTTCAGCTCAACACCTCGACGCTCGACGCTGTGACCATCACATTCTTGCAGGGTTCAAAAGACGCGGTCCAGATTCTCACCCGACCGGACGGCTCCGGCAACTCCGAGCCTCCGACCCACCGAGTCCCCGACCTTGTACGGGCACCCACCCCGTACCACCCCGGTCCATGGCAACCACCGCCGACCCGGCCCGAAGGCGACTCGGGATCACGACATCGCCCGCGAAACTGCACCTCATCTCGCCGTCTGCCGCCGAGGACCTCGCCTCGGGCTCTCTCCATGAAACTGTATCGCCGACTCGCGGCGAGGCACGACACCACGAACACAGCGTCGGGATGCGCCCTCGTTCATGTCATGCGACTGGGCATCGGTACAACCGGAGGAAGTGCCGAGTGGCTGTCGGCATCAGCAGAACATCTTGTCCTTGCCGACTGTCCCTCTGGGCTGACAACGAGGCCTTTGATCATGGCACAACACCGAGAGCACGGTATCAAGCGCCGCCAGGAGACCAGTTGAGGAGCATACACGCTGTCCGTCACCTCACCAATGCGGATTTACCCGCTGCGCACAACCTTGACTCTCCTTCCCGCCTGCGATACGGAACCCTGGGAGCACAAACCTGACATCTCCGAGCGATCAACCTCCTGTATTCGATGGAACAACGGACCACGACATGGAAAGGCGAGCAGGACACACCAGGAAACTGCAGTCCCAGCTCGCCATCTTCCCTCCCGAGACCCTGGCCCCTCCCGTATCCTGGGCTACCTTCTCCCGACCACAGCTGTCAAGGTCCAGACCGTCATGAACCATCATGTATCAGAACACCGTACGGAGAGGGTCCGAGATGTGGTCTCGAGGGGCCCTGTGGCGACCCTGAGTGCGACGATTCCAAGTGGGAAGCCTCTATGAGGACTGAGAAGCGACAATGGACGCATCCTTCGGCCACATCTTTGCCCTGGCCTCTCGAGAGCACCCCTTGGTGTGGGGACAAAGATTCGCGGACACCGAGTCACCTCCCGGCATCACTAGGGGAACCAGTCGGGACAAGCTCGTTGTCTCTCGATGAGACGCCGACATGGCAGCGAGAAGCATGATGAAGATTCTGGATGTCGCCATCTGTGTCACGACGACATACCCCGCAAAGTGGCTCCTGGCTCCTGTCGAGGGACGTCACACAAGCAGCGTGCGATGAGATGTGACAAAGCCGGTTCTTTCAGACAACCGACTCACATCCGCCACCTGCTTATCGCGACTGGGGGACCGGCGACTGTGCTGGAGACCTGGGGAAACCGGGGGCGACGAAACCCTGCGTGCGTCTGGCGTACAGGGAAGCAGACATCAGGGTCCTCTTGCGACGGAGGGAAGGGTTCTCGACATCTCACGGCGGGAGTGACGGTAGCACGTCTGGCTCACCAGCTCCAGATGGCGACGGAGATCAGACGGGGCCGTGCCGTTGACTCGCAGCGATGAGGGGCTCGCCGCTGACCAAGAATGCCAAGGGGGTTCTCCTCATTATCCTGACGTGACGACGAGCGCCGCGCTGGAGGGCAGTTCACGGCGGGCCTGCGATGCTCTCCAAGACCGGCTAGGACATTGGAGGCATCCTGGCATCTCAGGTCTGTGAGGGGCTCGTGGAGGAGTGGAGTGGATGAGGGGAGAGACTGGACCGGCGACAAGGAGCCTCGACAAGCCCGTCTCGGCCCTCTGTACCCCGACGTCTTCTCCGGACCCAGATATTTTGCAGGATGGCGGGCGGGACCTTTGCCAATGAGGGCATCCCGCAACGGGGCGTGGTTCAGGGTCACTCAGGGTCTCGTCGATCTCGGTGGACGAAGGTGTGTACGATCCACCGAGGATGCAATGTCAACAATGCCCACTGTTTGAGACTGTGCGAGATACTTGGCCAGATGGGGGGCTTGCTTCACACCAACTCGGCCTGTCAATGCACGCCCAGACGCCACTGGTAGGCTAGGCGGATGAAGAGTTTTATATCCACGGCCTGCAGCTCAACGATTTGGGACAGGACATTTCGCCAGAGGTGGCGATTCGGCCAGAAAAAAGACATTGCAGCTGGGTTGGCAATACGAGATGTAACCCATCCCATGCTCGCACGTCGTTCTTTTCACTCTCTCGACCCTTCCCGGCGCCACGGCGGGAGCTAAACGGCGAAAGGTTCTGTCTGACGGCCTCTTCCTCTCGGCGGCCACGGGCCACAGGGGGGGGGGGGTTGACCCTCTCCAGCACCGACGAGTGGGAGGCCGGCGATCGTCTCGGACAAAATAGCCCACGACCTGCATGCACCACGCGTTATTGTCTCCATCGACAGAAAGTAGCTGCATATCGTAGGCAGCCCAGGCCAAGTCGAGACTGGGCACCCAGATGCATGTCACCCTCACCGAGACCACCTTTTTTTTTTTCGGGGAGGGGGAGGCTGCCCCTCCATCTCGTCCTGGCATGGAAGGACTCGAAGCCATTTGCAGGCGCCGATAACCGCATGCCAGTGGTGGTTGCAGCGCCGATATCCGTCCCATCCGCCCAGCATTGGACATCCACACAGTATCTGGGGGGAGGACCACCCGCCTTATCTCGAGGATATTCACGTTTGCATGGAGGCTCGTATCCTCTATCAATACTATCGACATTGGATTTTTCCCTGGTGGTCTGATTTCGATACGGGTGCGGGCGGGGCATTGCGGGCGGCACGCAATGGCATCGTCCCTTCAGGGGCGGGGTTCCGGGAAAAGGCGAGGATCGCGGACTCGGGACGACACACACCTCGACACCGACGACAGCTCACCGGCTTCAATGGGTTCCGCAACAAAGTTCTGCTCTGACGGCATCGCAAGACAGATATTTGGGTTCTCTGGAAATTGTGTGCGGTCCGCCGTCAGGGCTCGACCCCAATCGCGCGCGCGGCGGCGCCGATCAGGATTCAGGATTCAGGACACAGGGGACCTGGACAAGGGGCCCGGTCCGCTGCGGAAGCCGGCCGTGGCCTTATCGCCTGCGGATCGGGAGCCGCCTTGCGGGCCAGATCCGACACCTCCTTCCCAGCCGCGCCACACCCCCTCACCTCTTTGTCCGATATCATCTCGCCATCTCCCACCTTCCCTTGACAGCAGCACGCAACCGGCACCGCGCAGATATTGCTGCTCGTCGGGTCCTGGCGATAGATAGCGCTGTTATTGCCTTGCATTTCGCCTACGCCGCCGCCGATACAGGACCCGAGCGCACGCACACACCGCGAGTTTACTTACCTTATCCATGCCGTCTGGTCTGTTTTGAGATGGTGGAGGGGGCAGGTAATCTACTTTTGTGCTGCTGGTGCAGAGCTTCCCCTCCATCGTCGCCGAGTCTCACATGTAATTGTAAAGACTGCCCTCCCCACACCCCCCTTCTGCTTGTGACTGCAGGCGATGGGAAGCCCAGAAATGCAGTCCAGGACGAGGTGCTTCTTGGTGCTGTGGGTTCCTGTCTTGTTGCAGGTTTGGTGGTGTTGGACTCTCGAGACACTGGCAGTCGGCCGGAGGTATCGCTCCTTTTCACAGCAGCAGCAGCGGTTTCGAGGGTCGGTCGTCTCCGTCCAGTCACTGCTCCCGTTGTCGTCGGTTCGAGGATCCATAACTTTGTGCTATGTACTGTGTCCGCGAAACGGACCAAGAGCTTGGTCGACTCGCACTGGCCCGGGGGCGCCATGTAAGTGATCCTGCAGCTTGCGTCTTTCCCCTCTTCTGGGCGACTCTGCCTGTTCTCCGCCTGGCCGGGGTCGAGGCCGGGGCCGGGCCCGGGACCGCTGCTGGGGGTGAGCAGCGTCAGCTTGACCTATCATTTTGCTGGACTTCTCCTCGAGTTTTGGGACGGCGAGTGTTCAAGGGCCTGGTCGCACTCTTTGTGGGCTCGATGCCTGGCCTGCGAGGTGTAAGTACGGGGGAGGAGGGGGAAAAGACGGTCAGGGTTGAGACCGAGAGCATTGGTTCGTTGGAAGGCCAAGGTGTCCACCGCGATGTCTGGTAGGTATGGGGCACCTGCCTACGCAGGATGTATGTACTGGCATGGATCCGTACACACTACCCTCCTACCTACAGCATACAGCACCCGTCTGGGGAAATGATTACGCTGACGCTTTCTGGTAGGTGGTAGGCAGAGATTTCTTCACCCCCGGCCGGCGTAGTTGCGGGAATGCAATACGCCTGGCCCCGGTTGGGATGTACGCGGGAGGGGTTGCTCACCTCGCAGATATGTACCCCGATATACGCACGCGCACCCAGACGGGTCCGGGGATAGCATCGGGCGAGGTCATTCGTTGCCGACCAGATCCCGGAGAGAAACCGGACGTGAACAGCGGAGGTGGCGATGGGAGCCGGTCTCCCGAGTCCACCCCGGCTTCCCCGCCGCCGATACGGTCTCCGCGTTCCCTTGGTTTCTCCGCCTTAGGACATGCATCGACAGCCCGTAAATGTACTCTCACAGTCGGGGGATATCATGCCCAAGTGTGTTCAACGTAACAGTTCAAGCAACTCGACGATACCGAGCTGGTCAAGGTAACAAGCACGTCGAAGCCGTACTAGTACTCAAGATCCCGAAAGGTCCGTTCCCCAGGCCATCAAGGTTCTCCGTGAAACGGATCTTTCGGGATGATGGACATGTCGGGATTAGGTGACGGCGTGGTGCAAGAGGAGGTGAGTACACAGCACCATGACGTTCTCCCAAGGGGGAAAGTCGGTAGAGTGCGAAATACGTAGTAGCAACCAAGCTTCCTCTTGCGAAACCGCCACCGAGCTTTGTGCTCAGTGGAATTGTTGCTCTGGTGTGTTGCACGAGAGGAGGAGTTGCGGGTGTTTCTATCTCTGGTAGTTTCTAGGTTGGCGTGGAAGGGGTTGGGGTGGAGGGGACTCGAGATGCCGGAGACGTGACGAGGGAGGTTGGAGGTTGGAGGTTACCAGCCGCTGCAACCCTGAATATCACTGCAAATCCAGAAGTCTATGTGCTGGCGGGCGCGGTGCAATGCACTGCACTCTCGCGGCGGCGGCGGGGTTGCAAGGTCAGTCCATGTCAACCCGGGCCATCAAGAGGCGTGACAGTGGGTGCCCAGCACGCCGCGCATGTCTGATGGGAGACAGACAAGTGGCATGCTTGACCGCCCGCTTGACTTGCAGCCCACCGCCGCCGTTCTTGCCTGCCTCCTGTCGTGCGACCGACCGACCGACCGCGGCGTGCTTGGCTTGGGGTAACGGTTTTGTCGTGGTGCAGGTTGGAGGTGTGGAGGGAGTTGAGGAGATGAGTGGTTGGGAGATACAAGGTGGGGAGGGAAGAGACTCCCTGCCTTTTTACACAGCAGACGGGCGGTGGTATTTGGCTATCATGATCTTGTGTGGTGCCGTGTATGAGCGAGAGATTGACGGGCTGCAGTGTGGTCTTGCTTGGGGTTGGGATAAGGTGCTGATGGCTGTCGCTGATCAGCGAGTGCAATCCATTATGACGTCCAAAGATGCTGATCATCAGTCTTTCAAAGTTGACATATCAAACTAGCAACAGGGACTCTTCGCTCGCCGTGCCGGTCTCGGCAGGGCTCATATCTCACAAACCGGCGACAAATATGGTTGGAAAATCAGCATGCAAGATGCCTATCTCGCTGTCCTACCTACACCTACGCTCTGCAACGTGGTGGCAGGTCTCGGTAGTAACCAGCGGCCGGATTACCAACCCAGCGTTAACGCCAGCTCTATCTTTACGTCGTGCTGCTTCTCGGCCCGCCGTCTCATAGCCACATTCCCTAGCTTCCGGCGCGCGCGCGTTGGACGGGTGCTGGGCGGAATTCACAGGATCGACTACCACTGCAGTCTCCTGGATACCTACTACGTTCAATGAGCAAGTATCTCTGTGCCTCTTACCTACTAGTATAAGCAGAACCGTCGCCGGGTGACTCGGTCGCACCCGTTCTGCCCGCCCGCCCGCCGCCCGCCCGTCCCGTCCGTGAAGCGTAGCGCAAAAAGTAAGGTGGGCCGCCCCTCCAACAAGTCCAAGTCCCTTGGAGGACCCCTTCTTTTCTTTCCCATCCTCTGTTGGTCCTGTGAGTTGTGATACCCTCGGTTCGGCGGCGGCGGTGCTGGGGATTGAGATTGAGATTGTGAGCCGTTTGGTCGATGAGCAAGAATCAAAGGGTTGGGTTCATGTTCAAAGGCGGGGCAAAAGGCAGGGCTGTCGTGCGCGCGTTCACCTCGGGTGGGCGACATAGTGTGTGCGTTTTCGGCTGAAGGTATTATTCATAGGGGTTGTTTTCGTGGGCTCGGTGTGAGGGCGGGAGGGGGGGAGATGGGGTAGGACAGGAGCTCGGCGAGAGCATGCGAGAAGGAGGAGGTCTGGATGCGTCGATGGGAAGGAGGGGTTGGAAGGTTCTCGACGCGACCGGGCGGCGAGGTTGTCACGACTGAGGTGCCAGCGCTGTCGACGGCCAGAATGCTACCGTAACCTCACCGAGCTGGTCATCGCTGCCCAGCAACCCCCCTCCAATCCAAACAGCATCACCACGTCCAGATCCGAATTCATGGTGTTGTGGCAAAAACCCCGACGGCGAGACAAAGCACGACACACCTGCCACGACCGAACCGAGATGGTGGGCTGGAGAGAGTCCGAGGGCTCTCTCCGATTTCAGGATTTCGCGCCTCGCGTGCATGGCCAACGGCTTCAGCAGACGGACAGCATTGGCCGCGTCGGTTTCATCCAACCCCCGCCGGCAGATGTGGTGGCTGAACCAGCTCACCGGTGTGGTTACCACACCCCTCCATGGCCTCTTGGCCGATCGTGCCGCGGCGGCGTGTCTCGTCGTGGTGGTGTCGACGCCATGTAGGGGTCTTTTTCGACGGTTTGACGGTATGAGGGGATGGGCGGGGTTTGTATTTTGACATTCGGTACTTGAGCTTTGCCATGGTGTTGGAGGGTCGAGAGCACTGCATGATCGTCAAGTTGTGATTCTCTGGTGGAAATCAAGGGCAGCAGGGTCTTGAGGATGCGGCCTCGGCTCGGCAATGCGGCACAGCAAGAGATGCAACTTGGAGGCGCAGGTTTGGTGAGGATTGTTGGGGAGCGAGAGAGAAGGTATGTTTGGGTGGGTCCTCAAGTAAACATTGGGAAAGGGGTTGGGTATAGTACTAGTTGGGTACCATTGAGAGGTGCGAGGTCTGAGGACAAAGGTCTCCGAGTTCCCTGACGAAGTCAAGATGAACGAACTCAACAGTCCCAGCCTGCATCACATCAGCAACGGCCATGTCCTCAACGAGAAGCTTATTATTGAGTCCGAAATACCATTTCGAAATACCACCCCCATTATAACGCCATATCCATCCATCCCAACGCCACGAAACACAGACCCGATATCCTACTAGTATATCGGGACCGGCTCGATTAGCGGCGACTTTTCGTAGTCGCAGATTACCCTCCCCCGATCATTAAGCCAGCATCCCTCATCGCCGATAAATATCGCATCTTTTGTGTGCGCCACCTCTTGCCGGCTGACCCGAGCGTCGTCCTTGGGAATCCATAACCTCGGCGCGGGCCGCCACATCTCTGGTGGCTGATATGCCTTGCGTGCATAGTCGGCGTCCGGCTCCGTGTCGTCGGGGCCCGGGTTGATGGTCGGCTGCAGGGCGTTAAAGTCTTCATAGACCTCGGGATGGAAAAAGGTCATGATGAAGTTGGCCTTGCGGTTCGGGTTCGGGGTAAGGAGGTCCTTGATCTTGGCGAGGAAGCGCGATAGCCCAGACTCCTCGCCGTCGCGCTTCATCTTGGCGATGATGGCGGCTCGTGTCCACTCGGTGACGGCATAGCGGATGCTGCTGCTCCCTTCGATGCCGCGCATCTGGACATCCGTGTCGAGTTCCTGCCCGGCCGGAGGTTCAGGCTCGTCGCCAAAGTGCTGGTCCTCGTCGTAGTAGTTGGCAGCGGAGCCACCGGCATTTTCGAGGCGGGGACCGGTATCTTCTGTTTCGGGCGGGTTGGCGATCGGCCCAAGGTCTCTCTCCAGAGCGAGGGTCCGGGGCAGGCTGAAGAGGAGCGGCGTGACAGCGTCGCTCAGTGAGATGTGAACGAGCGCGGTGAAGATGAGAAAGATGGCCATCAAGACGACGGGGCCAATCGCCGCCTTGAGCGCGAATAGTCCAATCAGGACGATTTCGGCAACATAGAGTCCAAACATGAGATGCATCAACGCGCGGGGGTAGAACAAGCCAAGGGTATCGAGCTCCGAGCTGTAGACGAACAGCACGTTGTATCGGTAGACATAGGACAGGAAGAACATGCCGAGTCCCGCAAAGATGAGGATGAGGGGAGCGATGCACGAATAGCTGAGGGCTGCGGCAGGGTTAGATGGTGTCTTGACGCGAGGGAACAACACGTACCAATGACGCCCATATTGGTGAATCGGGGAAACTCGGCTCCCCAGTGAATCTGTGTGAGCTTGCGCCATCGGTAGAAGCGCTTCCTAGGGTTGATGGTGGCGTTGCCGATGACTTGGTGGCGGAAGAGGTCGAAGAAATTGACGAGGTTTCCGCATCCAGCAGCTAGGGACTGGACTAGAATGTACGAGAGATAAAAGTTGGAGGCCTTTGGCAGGTTCTGAGAGAGAAGTTCCGTGATGGAGAGCGGGTTCTTGATGATGTCCTGGATGGCGGCGGACGCTGCTGCGGTAAGAGTGGTGACGAGGAATACTTGCACGATCTGGAAGGCAAAATATGCATTCTGGACATAGAGCTCGACGAGAGCATGGGAGGTGACGCCGGCCACTCTTGCGCAAGCTGGGAGAACATGTTAGCGACAGCCTCCGACAGAACACTTGGTGAAGCTTACCCCTGAGCATCATGGGAACGGCAGCCATGAGCCACGAGAGGGCGAGGGCGGGAAGCAAGCCCTTGATGACGCCGAGGATGGGGGCTGGAAGCTTCTGGATGAAGCCGAGGAAGTTGACCATCTCCACCAACGAATCGATGTTGGATATGGTGCCGACAAAGGCCGAAGGGACGGACCAGAAGATAATGGCGACGGCGATGAAGCCAAGCATGAAGAACCGGCGCATGATCTGCTCCCACCACTTCATCCGCAGCGAGCTCCAGATGATCTCTTCCGGCCGGATGCCGATGAAGCGCGGAGACATGTGCAGCGGCTGGTGGTGGGCCAGGATCTGGTAGGCGGCCTGGGCGTTGACCTGCGTGTCAAACTCGATGAAGGCGGCGCTCAGGGGCGTGCCGTCTCCCCCGCGGTGCTTGCGACGCAACTTCCAGATGTCTCGGTTCAGCGCCTTGATCCTGGCCCGTGTCCATCTGATGGTGTCGACGCGGCGGCCAAAGTTGGTGAGGGGACGGTGATGAGGGCGCTTCTCGGCAGGAATCCACAGGGATGCGACGGAGCCGCGGACGTCGGGCAGAGACGGGTCGAGCCCGTAGGGATGCGTGTACTCGGGGTCCGGGGCTTTCTCGGTGGCGGGATCGTCCAGAACAGACAGCTGCCGTTCGGCAAAGCGAATGGTCGACTCGGCCTTGCCCTTCTCTGCGTCGGTGTCATGTTGGCCGGAGTCGCTGTGGTCAGGGGACGGGGCCGAAGACTCGGGCTGTACGGGGACAAGCTGGGCGGGGTGCTTCTTGAGGTGCAGGTTTCGTGCGCGGTTCGCCATCCGGATCAGCCGGATCTCGGCCTGCTCGAGCAGTTCAGCGGCGCTTTCCCTATCCTCCACCAGGCCGCGCAGGAAGCGCGTGTTCCTGGGGATCCAGACGTTCTTGGCCGAGTCGCCAAAGAGCTTGCGCAACTTGGCCTCCTCCAGGTACTGCTTGGGGATGCATGTGAACAGGACCGTCCTCGCAGACAGTCGTTTGGAGTAGTTGGGCGACAGCAGGTAAGCATGACGGAGGTTGATGTAGTATATGCATTCACGACAGATCATGAAGAGCACGAAACCTGCAGCCATGGTCAATCAACGGTGTCCGACATACGGATACGCAGCAAGACAACGCACCGAAAAAGACCCAGGCGACAGCCACGTGGGCAAAGTAGCGGAGGGGCAGCTTGATGTTGCCAATGGTCAACTCCTCGAGCTGGAACAGATGGTTGCCACCGGTGCCGTGGATGGGCAGCAGGACGGGCCAGGCAATCATGCCTCCGACCAGACACATGACGGACAGCACGCGCAGGAAGCGCAGGAAGAAGAAGGCATCGAGGGAGCAGTTGTTGAGGATGTAGTTGTCGGTGATGGCGAAGAAGGGGCGGATCCAGTTGAACCAGCCGGTGGGCAGCGAGGGCGTCGGGTGCCTGCGTCGGGGAGCGTCAGCGTCAGCGCCATGCAATGCACCGGATACACACAGCATACAGCATACAGCTGTCAATTGGGCTGGTGTCGCCCTCCTCCTCGCACGTACTCTGGCTGCCGCAGCGTGGCCATGGACCGGGGGGCGTAGACGCGGTGGCATTTCCGGCGCAGGACGACAAAGATGATGAGGCAGATGGCCGAGTAGATGGCGATGGGCAGAAAGGTGCTGCCGAGGGCGTTGAGCGACGACGGCACCACGTCGCCGGTGTCCGTCAGCGACGTGTGGCTGAGGGTGCCGCCCGAGCTGCCATCGCGGGCCGAGCCGACTCGAGAGTCATCGTCCGAGGTCGAGATGTTCTGGCGGGCGGGCGGGAGCAGTGTCAGCAGACAAAGAATGGACAAAGAGAAGAGAGGCCGGAGGAGAGGAGGGAGGACATACCACCAGAGTCTTGGTCAAGTCACGGAGCTGCAGCGGGTTCCACTCCATTGTCTCGTCGATCTGCGCATACGCATTGCTGGGCCGGAGAATTGGGCCGGCGCGACGAGTCGCAGAGGCGTCGTCGACGGCGTCGTCGAGAGCTGGAGTGGTGGGATTGGGCGATGCTCCAGAATGGATGACGATGGAGGAGGAAATCCAGTTGGCGCTGCCAGAATGCCCGGGCCCCAGAAATCCCCGGGCTCCATCGTGGCCAGGGGCAGAATTTAGCGCTGTCTCTGAGCCGCTGGGGCATGCCCGCTACTGCAGCGGCCCCCGCGGCGTGCCCGGCAGGTCGCTGGAGCTGGGCGGGTCTGGGCGCTGGAGCTGGGCCACGGACCTTCGGCTGGCCCGAGTTACGATTGGCGACGGCGTCGATTTCGAGATCTGAGAAATTCGCCGACCGTCAATCGGGGCAACACAGGCCTATCGATTGTCATCGATAGCGCGCGTGCCGCCGCCACACAGAAAAAAGAAACGGCATCCTAAAATCGACAAATCGTCTCTCCACTCCATCGAAATGTCTCACCTCGATGCTCGACTTTGCAACGGCGAGAACATACGGCGAGAACGGCATCTGTACCCGCACATTGAACCCATCAATGACACATGCTCTCACGACAATCCAAAAATGGCATCACAACAACCGGGAATCCCGGCGCGGCACAGAAAAAAACCTGGGAGGACCCTTTGTAGATCTTGGGAGATCCCGTCCTCGATTGAACAAATTACCAATGTAACCCTCGACAGACTGTGCCACCCCGCGGCCCGCCTCTCGCTTCCACCGTCCGCGGCCTCCAACCATCGGCCGCCTCCAACCGGGTGTCGGCCTCCCAACATCGAGCTGAGGGTGCGTATTCTTCTCCTCTCGGGCCCCTCGGCCATCGTCGCGACGCCGATATCCACCACTCCTGTGCTATCTTTGGTACTCATACCCGCCTGCGTGAAATGGGCCCCACGCTGGGGAGAAGGCAAAGATTATCCACCCGACAGCTCCATTTGAGCGCTGCTGTATGCCGTTTACTTTGTCATCCCCGAGGAGAGCCCGCGCGAACAAGAGAAAAAAGATGGCCATCGAAAGGTACATCCACACAAATTCTTCGAGGAGTATGACGATGAATTCGTGCGTGGGGTGGTTCAGGTTGACCCAGGGGTTGCCGCGGAGGTGAGGCAGGTAGTGGAAGTAACTCCTGGCGGCTATGAACGCGACCGTGAGGGGGATTACTAGTTCGACGGCGGCATTAAAATCGGTGCTGGTTGGCACGCCTTCGAAAAGGCCACGGGAGGGGCTAGTTGGTGGTGGGTGCAGTGTGTTGGCCATGTCGCAGTAGTTGTCGGGCTGTGAAGTTCACTGCCAAGTTGTTACTGCTAAAGTTGCGAGTGAAGAGAAAGAAGAGAATGCAGAGTAGGTACTTGTCAACTCTGGTTTAAATACTGGAGGGCAAGGAACAATCACAGGCCGATGCATCTCGCGTCTCAACTGCAAGGACATGCGCATATGCTCACTCCAGCTGTTGATGCGCAGCGTAATGCCCATTGATGCACGTTGAGCAGCATCAGGCATTCGCCACTTTTCAGGTTCTGGAGAACAGACGGAATCCTCCAAGAGAGGTATCCAATATTTGCTTTGATATAATCCTTCCCGTCCAAGTGTAACACAAGCCAGCCCGGCAAGTATGTCGGGGTAGATTTGCCGGCCGTGATTATGGTCAGCATTCCTTCCCTCTCATCTCTATTCCAACTTCACCTCGTCAATTCGCCAACCCATTCCCCAGCAACAAGGACACCAAAAACTTAACCAAACTGAAGTTTCGCACCCATCAAAATGACAGACAGAACCTCACCCCCCACACCCATCGACAACCCATCGCCCACCTCAATCCAAACCTTCCTCGGCCACCCCTTCTTCAACCGCACCTTTACCCTCCCGCCCAACCCCCTTACGGGCCGCACCGCTCCATTCAGCGTCTCCTACTGCGATTATGGCTACCACAACCCCGCCGACCCTTCTCGCGAGCGAATTCTCCTCCACTTCGGCCCGCTAATGGCCTCGCGCCTCCTGCACGTCGCCAAGCACTTCATCGCCGCGCACCACCACATCCGCGTCATCGACATCGACCGCCCGGGCTTCGGCGGCACCGACTCCATCCCCACTGCGCAACGCATGGCCATCTGGCGCGGTACACCCCCCCTCCTGAACTCCCTACCTTGAACACAGCACACCTTCTAACCCCCACCCCAGACGTCGTCCCGGCCCTCCTCACCTCCCTCTCCATCCGCCACCTCGCCGCCATCACCGCCCACTCCGGCGGCACCGTCTACGCCCTCGACTTCCTCCTCCACAGCCCCTCGTTCCTCCTCCCCCCCGCGCCCGGCTCGAGCCCGACCCTCCTCGCCCTCGGCACCCCCTGGATCCTCCCCTCCCGCTCCTCCGCCACGACCGCCTGGCTCACGCAGCAGCTCCCCGCCCCCCTGCTCCGCCAGGCCGACGCCGCCCGCATCCTCGTCGAGCGCTACGTCGATCCCGTCGTCGGGGTTTCGACTGGTTTCAGCGGCGCTGTCGGGCGCTCGGTCCGGGTCATCAGCGGGAGCTTGGGTGGAGTCACTCCGGCGCCGGCGGCGCCGAGCGACGAGGAGATGGCGCCGTTGGATGGTGCCGGCGGGGGGGAGTGGGCTGCTGCGCGGCGGTTTGAGGTTGCGGTGGTGCCGGTGTTGGGGGAGAAAATATCGGCGGAAGGGGCCAAGGGGCTAGGGGAGGAGGCGGTGGTGTTGATGGATAAAGAGGGCGCTGGGGGGTGGGGGACTTGGGGCGACTATGATGTCGGGGTGCCGCGGATGGTGGATGGGTTGAGGGCGGCAGGGAGGAGGTTGGAGGTGAGTGTGTTTTGGGCGGAGAAGGATGTCATGGTAGGGGACGCGGGGACCAAGGGACCGAAGTGGTTCGCGGGGTGCTGGAGGGGAGGATGGGATGAGGTGGTAGGGTACGAAGAGACAGTGGTAGAGGGAGCAGATCATGATACCATATGGGACTTGCATAGGCGGGCGGTAAGGGAGGTTTATGCGAGGGTTGGGTGGGTTGGGGTGGAGTAGTTGGTATGCACAGAGTCAGGTTTCCCAGGGCTGTTGATTCTAACCGGATCTAACTTAGTTGGTACTATTCGATACAAAGACAATGAGCACTGTGGCGTAGGTGGCTCCGGCCAGCAGAACCTCCAGGGTACGGGCTCGCGACATGGCGAGGATGATGACGAGGTAGAGAATCACAAACCCCACCACGACAAACATTCGCCCGGTGAAGTTTTGTGCGAGTGCTTCCAGGTTGCAAATGAGGATGGGGAGGAGAAGTAACATGGCCATGACGATGAGGATGATGCATTTGGCAATCCTCCTCGTCCGGTCGGCAGTGTTGACGATGACGTTGGGGTCGTCTGACAATTCCCGTGACAGTTTCTAGATTGATGTGTTAGTATATTTGGTGTAGATCAATTTGATAGAGGCGACAAACAAGAAGTGAGCTCGGATTCCACAGCAGAAGCTGGTCTTCCACCCAGCTCTCCAGCTTGGTAAGGGCATCGTCAGGCTCATGAGCCAGACTCAGCAGGTCTTGGTCATTCTGGAGATACCGTGCCTCTTCACGGGCGATGCACCCGTTTCCTTCCAACCACCTCACCAAGCTGGTAATGTCCCTCTTGTGCGCTCCGCCAAGGGACAAGACTTTGTTGCTCCTTTGCAGGAACTCATCTGTGACATGATCAGTCGCGACACTTGGTATGAGTTGCAAATAACATACCGTAGTCGGCCAGTTTCTCGTCCATTTCCCCCAACACTTCAATGCGCTCGGTGTTTTGATCGAGTCGACTCTTTCCCAGAAATACGGGAGACTCTTCTTCTGCGTCCAGCTTGTCCAATCGACTCTCCAGCTGGACCAGCTTGTCCTGTTTGAGGAGAAGGAGGCGGGCTCGGATCTGTCTGAAGCGGCGGGCGATGAGAAAGGGGTCATGGGTGGCCATGAGTGCTGTGTATCGTGGATAGCCTGGGCGGTAATTGTCCACTACAAGACGCTAGAGGTCAACATCTTCTTTTGGAATAAGTTAGACTCTGTTCACCCATACATTTGTTTTTGCGCTTGACGGCACCCCCATTCTCAATGTCGGCTGTCGGCTGCCGCCCAGAGCGCCTCAATACCGCCCACCACACCATCGCGGTGTACGCCAGCTAACGCGCTGTAACAGTTGTGGCTGGTTCGAGCTAGATGCGGCGAGTTAAACGTCGGAGTCGCGGGTTGCAAAGAAAATACCCAAAAAACTGACAATGAACGCAGGACAACAATTGAGTGTGTTGCCCAGTTTTCGGGGTGGCTGAGGATGTGGTCAGACGTCTTCCCGCTCGTGCAGTTAGGCGCCGTGCCATAATTTTGGCAAATATAGACGCCCTGCTTGGACGGCGGGTAACATGAAACCCTTGGCGACCACAGCACGAGGGCTCGCCTCTTGCGACCGTCCTCTTCATATCAACAACAATTCACGCGCATGGCTTTAAAGCCGTGCGTTCTGCCACTCATCAGCGTCATGAGTTCTTGCAAGTAAATCTCAGAAGAGGCGGGACATAAAATGACCACCACGCACCAATCCAAGACCCACTGGGCGGTCCTCATCGGCAGCGGCATCACCATCGAACGAGTATCCGACGGCAAACACGAAACAATCCGGGATCGGTCCGTCCCGGGAGCAGTCCAAGATGTCATCGCCATGGAGACCTTTCTCAAGAACCAAGTCCGATCGGCAAAGCTTGACTTGACGTCCCTCAAAGCAAGCAAGGCAACGCCCCCGAAGGGTAGCACCGCCAAGGTGTCAGACGCCCCGGTCGAGGACCCCTCCATCTGGCCGACTTTCGAGAACGTGGTTGCTAGCCTAAAGAGAATCATCCAAACTGCGAAGCCAGGCGAGTGCGTCTTCGTCCACTACTCCGGCCATGGCGTTCGGCGCCATGACGATGGTGCCGTCGCCCTTGTTCTCTACGACCCGGGACCCCGTGGTGTGAGATATCTCTCGGCAACCCAACTGAGGCAGGCCATGCGAGGGATGGTGAACAAGGGGCTTTTTGTTACCTTGGTGCTGGACTGCTGTTTTTCGGGAAGTGTTCTCCAGCTCGACCGCGCCCTCAACCCCGACGGCTACACTGTCATCTCCGCCTGCGGTCCGCACGAGACAGCCAACGAGATCAGGCTTGAAGACGGCATGAGACGAGGCGCCCTCAGCTATTTCCTGACGGACTCGCTCACCCTCTTACAACGACGAAACTCGAAGATCACCCACCGTTCTCTGCACCAGCACCTCCGAGCCCGGTTCAACGCGCGCTACCATCGGCAGATGCCCATGCTGTACGGCAACAAGGACTTGGAGTTTTTCGAATCCAGCACGCCCATCTCCGACGTTCACATGGTCTCTGTATTCCGCGACATAGCCGATGGTCGTCTCCTCCTCGATGCTGGCCAAGCCCATGGGGTGCACAAGGGCGACGAATACGCCATCTACCCCCCTCACGTCGAAGAGCGCAGCGTCGCCATCGCCAAAGAACGCCATATCCTCGCCAAGGTCACGGCCGTCGGTTGTCTCTTCTCCGAGCTCCGTGCCAGCAACCCCACCGAGGATGCTCTCATCAGAAAGGGCTCGGCCTGGAAATCCCGCCTCATCAGCTCATTATCCCCACAAAAGATCCGCATCCGCATCCCTCCCGGACTCGTCCTCCCCGCGAGCGACAACCCCTTCCTCCACCTCTCCGCCACCGACACCCCTGCCTCACCTTCCCGCTATGTCGTCTCCCTCAACGCGGGCCGAACCGCCTTCGAGATCCGCGACACCAAAACCAGCAAACCCCTCCCCAGCCTCTCCCCGATCCCCCTCTCCCACTCTCCGACGGACCCGAGCACTGCTTCCACCTCGCACCTCCACCTCCTCAACACCCTCTCCCACCTCGCCAGATTCAAATACTTTGAATCCGTCCAAAACACCCTCCCATCCCCCGCCTTCGAACGCACCTTCACCCTCACCCCTTCCACCTCCCCGTCCCCGTCCGGCGTCCACCACATCACCCACGGCTCCGCATTCACCCTCCACTTCGAGAACCTCTCCCCCGTCCCGCTCTACCTCGCCCTCTTCCTCTTCAAGGGCCACACCTACGAGGTGTGCGACCTCGTCTCGGACGCCGGCCAGGACGCGACGATCGCGGTGCCGCCGCGGGCGCGGACCGAGGCGCAGAGGATGGCGACGCCGTACGATCCCGACCTGGAGGACGGGACGGCGGAGCTGGCGGTGGAGATGTCGGTGCCCGAGGGGGCGAGGGTCAGGGAGGATGTGGTCAAGGTGTTTGTGATGAACCGGGGGACGGTGTTTCCCGGGGTGGTGCTGCCGCCGTTGGTGGGAGGGGGCGGGCGGGGTGGGTTGGAGAGGTTGGTGGGGGGTTTCAAGGACGTGGGGGGGCGTGTGGGAGCTGGCGAGGAGGTGGAGCGGATGAGAGGCGGAGAGGAAGGGCTGGGGAGGTTGGGGGACGGCGAGAAGGGAGGCGTGGGGGTGCAGAGGGGCGCGGGGGAGTTGAAAGGGGCTTGGACGTGTCGGAGCTTTGTGGTGCGGACGAGTGTGTAACGGGTTTTCTTTCGGTGATGGATGAAGGCGGGAGGGAGCCGGGGAAGGCGGGAGGGGGCCGGGGAATGAATGTGTGTTGGGTGGGTGATGTGACATTGGGCATGTGTTTATCCGCGGGGGGTGTCAGGGGACACTTTGCCGCGCTTCAGGGCATTCAGCAGGAGCAGGGTAAATATAGTAGTTGCACACCTCCAGGTCGCGATAGTCGCTGCGCCTTGGGGGGAAGAGGGTACCTGCAGACGCGTCGTTCTCGTCCCCGTGGGCGAGGAGGGGGGAACGTGCTGTCCATGCCACCCCCAAGGTAACGTCGGGGTAGGGGCGGGTACTACTGGCAAGGGGGTCGGAACCGCTGCGGTTATTGCCTGCAGCTGCCCGAGGGCCATCATGGCACGAGAACAGAGGGAAGGCTCGGGGTAGGCGCCTACCGCTTGGTCTGGACGTGGTTGCCGGGCTGAGTCTGCCTGCGGCCTCCTGCCACGGGGTTTCACCGGCGAAAGGAGGGCACGGCACGAGACTCGATGATCTCTGGCGTTCAGTTCTTTCCCAGTTGATAAATACAGCTTTGGTCCACCAGCCATTCTTCCAGGGGACATCGAAAGATCACCTTTTCTTCGAACCCTAATACTCCCAGATCTCTGTATTTCAAATTATTTCTGATTTTATCTTTCTGCTACGTAACTGCCACCATCACCGGCTCCTCAGCTTCCCCCCCCCCGAGTCCGCCGGTCTTTTGCTCTGCGTCGAGTTTCACGACCCTCCAGACAACCGACCATCAACCATCCAACATGGCGGAAATCGCAGGATTGGTGCTCGCAGTCGCTGGTCTGGCAGGCACATTCACGGCCATCCTGGAATTCTCCGCCAAATGTCGGAACGATGGGAACCCCAAATTCGACACGGGCTTTTTCGACATCAAACTCAAGCTGCAGCATCAGGCGTTCGAGAAGTGGGCAACTGCGGTTGGATTGAACGAGTCCATCACTCCTGGCGAATGGAAGTGGCACGATACACGACTGGACGATCCGGAAATGAACAAGACTGTTGAGAAAACTCTCCGTTGCATCCAGGTTCACTTCCAAAGTGCCTTCACGGTGGGAAAAAAGTACCCTGGCGATATGCAGGAAGGAACGCCAGTGCCGGACATCGTTGCCTTCAGACCAGGCCAAGGCCCGCCACCAAGAATCGATGCAAAAGCCGAGCGCAGGACCGCGTACCGGAAGTTCAAAGATTTTCTCCGGAAAATGACTTGGATGTACGGTGACAAGGAAAAGGTGAATCGCTGCATCGACAATATAGCAGGGATGCTTACCGACCTTCGGGAATTAATCGAACCCCCGACGGAACATGCCAGAGCCATGATGGCGTCTGTGGGGGGAAAGGACATCGAGTCCGTGACGTCGGAGGACGTCTTGAAGGTCTTCCTCGAGGAAGGGATACGCATCCAAAACACCGGAATGATCGACGCTGCCCGGCGAGGACTCGTCTTGTCCCATATGAAGCAATGGCTTAAGGGCATCGACACCCGGCGGGCACGAATTGCAGTAGCGCACAGAGATACCTTCGAATGGGCCCTTGCAGAGAAGACCAACTTGAACCGCCCCGACGCCCCGAAATGGGACCATCTTCCGACTTGGCTCCGGTCTGATTCCAGCGGCATATACTGGGTCTCGGGCAAGGCCGGCAGCGGCAAGTCCACCCTGATGAAGTATCTGCTCGAGCGCCTTGAACGGCCAGCCTTCCCTCCCATTTTCCAGTGGGCTAGAGGCTCCGAAGTCACAGTGTGCAACTTCTTTTTCGAAAACCTCAGCCGCGACGCCGACCAGAAGACTTTGGCGGGTCTTGCACGATCTCTCGTGTACCAGATCCTCTGCCATCACAGTCATCTCATCGATAAGGCTTTTCCCCAGATGTGGGCAGACCTGGGGCACAACTCCAAATTGACGATGCCCACTACCATCGATCAGATGTTCCTCGCCATTCAGGAGGTGGCCAAGTACGCAAGAGGATCCAGCCCTTACTTTTGCTTCCTCATCGACGGTCTCGACGAGTTTGTTAGCACCGAGAAGGAGGCCCACATGATCAAGAAAGACGCCCAAAGGCTCATGGAGCTGATTGCCAGTCTCTCGACCCTGCCCCGCGTCAAGATGCTCATATCCAGTCGACCCACGCCCGATTGCCTGGAAAACTTCAACAAATACCCCAAGCTCAGGATTCAAGACCACACCAAAACCGACATTGATAAATACATCAAAAGCACCCTCGGGGGCCACGACCGCTTCCCGGTGCTGATGAAAGAATCCCCAGACGACATAACGGCCCTCCTCGACGACATGGCCAGCAGGGCTTCTGGCATCTTCCTCTGGGTCCGTCTTGCCTGCCAGTCTCTCATGCATGGATTGAAGGGCCACGCCAACATCAACGAGCTTCGCCGCCGGGTGAATCTTCTCCCAAAGGAGCTTGGGGAGATGTTTTGGCTCATGTTGACCAGCACCACCGACGAAGACGATCAGATGCAGGCCGCACGACTGCTAAGGTTCTGCCGCGACTTTCACGACACGAAGATGCTAGACTGCAGGGTCCTGGGTTTCACAGACTCGGGTGCGGACTATTATGAATGGGAAAGCGGCTCTGCCACGGAGATCACCGAACCTGAAATCATGGCCTTGACTCTCGCCCGCCTCGACAATTCCGAGTTTCTCAGTGTCGACCAAAACCGGGTGCACTCCGACAAAAGACAAGACGCCCTGATTGCGAGGCTTGAAGAGCGACTGAGACAGCAATGCGGCGGCTTGCTTGAGGTACAAAACGAAAATGGGCTAAAAGGTTATGACGATGAGGCACCACGACAAGTCGTCTTTATCCATCGTTCTGTGCACGAGTTCCTCAACACCGAAAGGCAAAACGAGAAACTGCGTGTGTATTTGGAGCGCGCTGGAAGCGACTTCCACCTGGAGTGGACTCGCACGCTTTACTGGATCCAGCGCATCCCCGACATCTATGACGGGGTAGTGCCCTATGTCAAGCAGCTTGGAAGCCCCGGCGCCAAAATCTGGCTACCCATTGTCAACTCCCGGATCTGGAACATGAAGGGCCACCCCCATTACAACATTGTCCTTGCGCAGCTCAGGGAACTCTTGAACGAGGCACCGGATGACTTGGCCAATAGACCTCGCGACTATGGCGTCGAGATCTCCGCTCAGTGGCTCAAGACCGCCGCCTGCTGCCACGCCGATCGCGACGTGGTGCTGAGCTGCCTTCGCACAACCCTCTCGCTCTTGGCGCCCAATCCCAGCAACCCCACACAGGGGTTCGACAACGACGGCAGCCTCGAGGAGCTGATGGCCCACCACCGGAAGTACGGCTGCAGCTGCCCGCCCCCTCTGGTCTTCGCCACGGACAACCTCGCCGTGTCCCTGTTCAATAACATCAAGGACAAGGGATTAGAACAGGCTACGGCTATGGCGGAACTCGTCAACAACCTTGCGCAACGCGGCGCCAAATTCAACGACCCGGCTACAATCTATTACGGCAAGAGCGGGGGATCAATCACCACGACGCCGTGGAAGCACTTTGTCAGGCTGTTCAAGGAATATGACGAAGAAGGGGCTCGGAGCGAAATTACAAACTACGAGATTTCATGGCACGAGGTCAAATTCACCGATCTGGTACTGGACACCGTTGAGGATTTCCTTGATCACGGCGCCCATGTTACGGTACAAGATCTTGACGACATATTCTCGGAGGAATTCTCCGCTGAGCACCTGTGCGAGAAGCCCGGCCAGTACCCGGACGACACCGGCGACGACGAAGCCGAGGACGAGGACGAAGACGAAGAAGTGGCGACATCCCCGCCTTCGACTCCGAGTCCGACGTATCATCTCGGATCAAGCAACCACTACACCGGACCGGCAAGCAGTCCCGGCCCAGGAAGCAGTCCGGGAGGCATCGTCGAGAAGGTCCGCGACATGAAGATCAACAGAGCGCCGCCAATCGACGAAGACACAATTAGCGCGAGGTACTATAGGCTGCGCGCCCAAGTCAAAGAGAAGGCTTTTCATGAGGTCTGCGCCGAGCTGGCACGAGACATCGCCGAACACGCCAGGGTCCCCAAGAGGCCGGAGCCTCCGTTGAATGCCATGGAGCTGAACGGCCAGGGCAGGAGCTCGCAACGTCAAAGGTTGACCAACGACCAAGAGCAGCAAGACACCATGATGACGATGTGAGAAAAAATGAAATTGACAAAAAAGGTAGGTCTCTCCCGCCGGGAATTGAACCCGGGTCTCGAGCGATGACATTGGATGACAAGCTCACATACTGACCACTATACTACGGAAGATTTGTGGATGTTTGACATTCACCGTAGCTCGTTGGTGGAGTGCATTCGTGGTAATGGGGTATATGCATGGGGTTGCAAACTTTGGAGAGAGTGCCAGCAGGGATGCCGGCATGGAAATTTCCTTGGTCAAGTGTTTGCCCATCTCCTCTCTTGGAATTCTCGGGCTTTGCGTCTCTTCTCATTTCTGGATTTTCTCCCCCTCTCGAACTTTTTCTGTCCTTGAGTTTCCTATCTTGGATTTCTCTGCCTTGGATGCTCTCCCTTGGACTTGTTTGTCTTGGACATTCTCTCATGCAGTGGCTTTCGAATTTATGGGATATCTGCGCGCAGGGATTCAAAGTCATAGATCTCATTTGCCAGGATATGAATGTTATTCTCTCATTTTGCAGCTGTGGTCACACATTCCTCCTTCTCCCACCAAACATCTTCACCATCTTCAAGTTTGTCGTCAAAATAAAGCCCTGTCATCAGCCCTGGCCAAGATCAGCGCTACCAAAAACCCCTGTTGCGACCCCGGGCCGTCCCGTACGAGACCGTGGCCTCGACCATTTCACGCCCCCGCGCCTTGGGATGAATCCCTCAAATATTTGCTCCAAGCCCTCCCGTAGCATCCCAAATCCAAAACCTTCAGATACCCCCCCCCCCCCCAAAGAAATGGCAATCATCCCGTCAATCGCCCAACGAAACCCCCTACGGATAAACCCTCACCCCCGGAATCTGCGGCTGCGACGTATGCCGATACGGTGCATGCCTCTTGGGCGGAATCCTCGCCGGCGGCGGAATCAGCACGGGCATAAACGGCGCCGGCATCCTCATCCTTGGATCTCCTCTGGGGTCCCTAGGAGGAGGTCCGCGCGGCCCCCGCCGCGGACGATTCTCGGACATTTCAGTGCTGGTCCTCGAATCCCCGCTGTTCGACGACGACGACGACCATTCGCGGTAGCGGCGGCGGCGCCACGTCGGCCGGCGCAGGCAGATGTACGCAAGCGGGAGGACGATGAAGAGAAAGCCAAAGACGGAGCCGAGGATGGCGCCGAGGGCTTCGTTGGTGAGGGGCTGGGAGCTGGTGGTAGGGGCGACGATGGTGGGGAGGGTCTCGGCGGCGGGGGGCGGGGCGGCGGCCTGGGTGTTGAGGTCGTTGCCGAGGGTGACGACGGCGGTGAGGGTGGTGGAGGGGCGGACGATGATTTGGGTGACGGTGACGCGGGGGACGAGGGTGATGAGAGGTTGGCGGGGTTGGAGGACGGTCATGGTGATGCTTGGGTCATTCGGGGTTTGGGGGAGGGAGACTGGAATGGGGAAATCATGTCCGTGGTGGTCAGGGGGTCAGACGGCATTATGAGTCCCGAATGTGCCGAATGGGGTGCACTTTTGAGGGGTATTTCAGCAGCAAAGCTAGAGAGCGGCGATGCTGAGTCCTCCGATCTGCCAAGTGCCGGCCGCATCGCAACACCCATGGGAGACCTCTGGGGGGGTATAAGAAGGCCGATCCTTCGGCGCGCCATTCGCGGAACGGGGGGCCAAGGAGCCCTAACCCACGTCTAGATACCAGGCTGCGCAGCTGTGCCGCCAGGCTGCAATCTGGTCTGGTGGGAAACCTCCATGGTCAAAGTGGTGGAGTGGGGGTTGGAGAGGTGGCCATCCATCTGGGTAGGGTCAAGGTGGCACCTGTCCGCCAGTCTGCAGTGGAAAGTCAGCCTTCGGCGGTATTCCCGCCCCTCTGAACTGATATCAATTTGGGTTCTGTGAGCTGCCTCTCAGGTGCGCAAGGCAGAAGAGGCAGCTCTGGTGACCGGCCATGTCGAATGCGACGCTGATATGCAGTGCTGCACAATGGACGCAGGTGGGACAGAGATGGAGTTCGGCATCGTCGTATCATTTGTTCCCTGGGCCGTCGTCTGTCAAAATGGTGGCTGCAGCCTGATATGGGCCAATAGAGGTTCGTGAACGACATCTGGTGCGATCGAGGGCCAATCGTCGTTGGGATGGGGTGGTGGTGGTGCATCACCCGCGTCTTGGCCAAGGTTGGTGGTGTTCTTGGTGAGCAGAGTTGCCCATCTGGAGGCCAGACACCGTATAGCTGCCGGTGAAAGTGCAGTTTTGAGCAAATACCCAGGCAGTAAGATGGAGCGATTCCGGCGCCCGTGTCCAGCCGAGTGACGTGCATGCTGCATGTCACTTGCTGCTGTGCTGTGGTTCGTGTTTTCCTGATGCTGGGCGAGGTGACACTTGTGGAGGAAGTCGCCTTATCTTTGGTTCTCTGTTCCGATTCATGGGTTCTGGAGAGGTCGGCTGCCTGGGGGCGGTGACTGACGTTGCTGTTCCCTGTGTTCTGTAGGTATTGAGATGGTATTGGATTTTTGGTTTGCATTTGGATTCTAAACCTCTGAAGTCAGAGAATTCCATGTTCGATGACCGTTCCTACCTACCTGAAAAATTGCCAAAGTCTTCAAACGACAGGCCGAGGAAGCCATGGATGGGTACCCTTGCCAGCTCGAACCCGGTCACCCGGTAAGGGCAGCCTCTTTCCAGCTGCATGTTGATCACCTCAGGCTGGCATGCGGTGAATGGAAAGATCGTCCATTTCGGCGCCTTCCGTCGGTGAACCAAAGTAATTCTCAAGGGCAGGTGCGGAACTGGGGCGGATGACTCTGCCAGCAATTGCTGTCAAACGGGCAAATTCCTCTCGAAACTATCCAAAATGCTGTCTCCTAGAATTTTCTCGTTCCTCCATTTCTCCGAAGCTGTGTCCCCGGCAACATGCCCATGCCCGTACCTGTCCGGCTACGGACCATAATGGATATACGGAATCCAATCAGCTCTCACCCAGTTCCTCACCGGCTTCTGTCGTCGCTTGAGCCGAAGAGCAGCCTCCCGGAACTGCGACGGCTCGTCTTCGTCGCCCCCGGGCTCGCATCCGCTGTCGACACCACTCTTGGCTTCCTCGTCATCCTCGCCTGTGTCCTCTTCTCCCTCGTCCTCGTCCTCGTCGTCATCATCACTCCATTCTTCGGACACAGCCTCAACGCTACCTCCACCCCTGGTCTGTCCTCCATCACTGACCCACGAGTCCCGAAGCCTGAGGACTGCTCCGTGCAGACCACGGCACACCGACTCACTCGTCATACCCTCAGTGGCAAGCGTCGTGTACAGCCCTTGGCTGACTTCCACGCACGTCCTGTCTGATACCTGCCAGAGAGTCCCGATGACGTGGTTGAAGCCCACCAGCTGACAAGCACTTGTCAGGTTAACACCTTCATCCTCGAGGTCGTCAATATCATTGGCACCTGTCAAGCACGCCGAGAGAAACGCCAAGAACGGCGTTCGCGACTGCAACCGCGAGTCCAACAAGTCAGACACGGCCAGGATTCCGTCATCCATAAGCAGACCGCTCTGCGACGGCTCAAGGGGATCCGTGAGACCATGGCCGGCAAAGTGCATGATGGCGCACTCGGAGATTTGTGCAAGGGCTTCTGCCCTCGTTGGGTCGTGGAGAGTGACCGGGTTGAGGTTGAGGGACTTGCAGATGGTTGTCAAGTCCTCAATCTCCCGAGCCACAAACGGAAGCTTCCCAAGGCCCGGTCGAGCCGACGCTTCTCCTGCCCCGATCAAGAGTGCGCTTTGCCCTGAGTAGAGATTTTCACTTTCTCTCGTGTCTCTGCGCGCCAACCGTCTCGCCATCAAGAAGGCTTTCAACGAGGGACTGAACGAAGATATGACGCGGTCCATGACGGTCTCTTTACTGCCACTTGCATGCACGCCTGCTGCGTGGATGGGCAGGTGGCAGAGTGGTCCGGCTGGGATCCAAATGATGCGCGGAGGTTTGGCTCCCGGCGCCACCGTTCTGAACCTAAGCTCGTCGAGGACTGGCTGCGTGACGGCCGTCCAAAGCCACTGCAGCATGGCTGGATCAACAAGGGGTCGACTTGTCCGAAGGCGGGCCACCCATCGTGCGAGATCTTCCATGGTGAGCTGGTCGAGCTCGACCACCTTCACACCGTCCATCTTGTTGTTGATCAAGAACGCGTCGCATCGCAAATCGCTGACGTTAAAGATCACGACGGTGTCGTCTCCGAGGATCTTTTTCACTTCGTCCACAGATGGCGGGCCCAGGAAATCAGAGGTGTCTGGATTTTCCTGGATCGCCTCAATGACCCCATTCAACTTGGCCTCGGCGAGATGGTATTGCTGAGAGTCCGAAAGCCATGACGCCATGTCCTTTTTCTGGGCCTCGCCAGAGAGCTTGACCTTGTCTCGCAGCTCTTCCCAGTTTGTCAGAGCCTGTTGGAAAGCCGAAGCATGCTCGGGGTCGAGTGTCGCGACATCGACACGAGTAACCATGAGGAAATTGGCAATGATCCCACGGCCAACCTCGAGCAATTGCAGCGCCTCCTCAGGCTCATACTCGGCCATGAGGGCAGTTGAAACAAACTGAGCCGAGACCCCGCCATGGCCCTTGAGGCGGTATTCCTGGTCAGAGTATGACCCAGAGCGCATCACCATCCTGGGGACGATGTCAATCATGCGCTGCCAGAACTCCACCGATTCCTCCAGCATGTCGGAGTTGTAATAGATCTGGGCCGCGAGGACGACTGCCAAATACCTCTCTGAAACCGGACAGTCATTCATGTTGATTACCTCGACCGCCAGTCCGGCTGCCTTCTTCATGATATCAGCCAGCAGCTCTTCCTCTTCCTCTCCGCCTTCGTCAGAGTTCTCAGCGCGGTTGTAGTAGAGCGTGGCCAGAAGCATGAGCAACTTTGGCAACTCTTCGTCCTCCTTTCTCGCGTCCTCCAGCGCCATCTCTCGGTATTTGATGGCCAGGTCGAGGTCGCTTGTGTCCTGACTGTGACCGAGCTTGAAGCGAGCCTCGTATACAGATGACAGGTAATTGTGGCTGTCCCTGTCTGGTCCTCCTAGCTTAATCGCTGACAGAATGAGCTCTATGGCCTTGGCGAGGTCGTCTTCGTGCCCCTCAATGCCTGTGTCGAAGCGGTATTCGCCACGCTTTCGGTGGGCATTGCCTAGGGCCCGCAGGGTGGTGGCACGGCCATTGTCATGCTCGGTCCCGGCGGGTATCAAGTCCAGGGCTTCGGAAAGGAGGCTTATTGACCGGTCCAAGTCGGCGAGCCAGTTCACGTCGAACGTTGATGTCCGAAAGTAGGCTGAGCGGTAGAATCGGTCGGCGAGGTAACCCGACAGCGCCTCGAGATGCATGCCTCTGTCTGGGTCATCAGCGGGCATCTGCGTAAGGACGTCGTCCATTTCGCTGATGGAGCGGCTGATATCCTCCATGGACACACTGCCGTTTCGATGGAAGCGATCGACAAGCCCCGAGACGAGACGAAGCCTGGCCTTCTGCTTCTTTTCGATGTTTGCAACCGGCGTCTTATCCAGAACCTCGGCAGACACTCGAATCAGGCTGTCCAGGTCGGTTAGGCTTTGCGTCTTTTTGAAGCGAAGGTCGTAGAGCCGGTGGACGTGCTCGAGCAGGGAGAGGCAGTCATCCACCGACTCTTTGGGCGTGCGTTCAATGGCCATGTACGCCGTCTTGATGACCTCGTCAGCATAAGCGGGGAAGTTGTCGTGTCGCTTCAGGCCACTCTCAATGCTCTTTGCAACTTCGATCAACCCGAGCAGGTCGTCTAGGTCATACGTCACGACCTTGGAGTCGTCAAACATGCCCATGGCCGTCCGGAAGGCTTCGTTAAGGTCGTCCAGCGACGAAGAAGATGAGAACCGCATCACCATCGCCTTGGTGATCCTCTGCGCAATGGCCATCCCCTCTCTCGCCGCCACATCCAAGACCAGCGCCTTCTTGAACATCACAACCCCCCCATCCAGATCCTCAAGCTCGCCGCCGAGCTTATACCGTTCCACCAACGTATCCCCAAAGACCCGAAACTGCTGCAGCCTCAGCAACACCCCCTCCTCCCCCTCAGGGACATCCACCTCCAACGCCCGCGTCATCAACTGGATGCACCTGTTCAAGCTCCCCGCCCTCTCCCCTTCGTCGGCGTAGGACTTCCCCACCACAATCCGAAGCAAATACCCCGCCAACTTCACCAACGCGTCCCCATCCACCCCGCCTTTCAGTTCCAGCCCAAGCTCCATCATCTCTCCCACCCGCCGCAAATCGTCCCGCGACCCCGCCAAGGAAAACCGCTCAAACAGCATCGACCCCAGGCGCGAAACCACCTCTGCCTTGCTCCGGTCCGTCAACCCGGGGAGCACAGCCGCCTCCTCGAGCGCCGCCACCGCGCGGTCCAAGTCCTCGGCCTCTCCAAAGGCGTTGTACCGCCGGTTCAGGTTGGTCGCCAGCCGGGCTAGCGCGTCCACGCGCTCATCGTACTCATCGTCAGGTGGGATCCCCGCCAAGATGTCCTCCACCACGACAATGACGGCGTCCAAGTCTGCGCGCTCGCCCGTTTCGAGGAAGCGGGAGTGGAGACAATTTGATAGCTGGCCTTGCTGGAAGCGGAGCTGGAGGCCACCGACGTCGTCGGCGTTCGTCTCCGGGGAGGAGAGCAGCGCGACGGTCTCGCGCAGCGAGGAAATGGCGGCGTCGAGGTGGGTGAGGTCGACGGTGCCGTCGGCCGCGGGGAAGACATCGAGCTCAAAGGCGCGGTGGTGCCAGACGGCGAGCTGGGCGGTGCGTTTCCAGTGCGAGGGGGCGTGGGAGGCGAGGGAGAGGGCGATGGCGGTGCGGGCGTGGTGGAGGGCGGAGGTGAGGAGGGTGGGGAGGTCGGTTTGGGGGGTGCGGGATCGGAAGGTGCTTTCGAGGGTGGTGAGGGCCGCGAGGGTTGATGTGAGGGTGGGTGGTGGGGGTTGGGTGGGGGTCGGCATTTTGGTGGGGTGGAAGAGGGGGAGGGATAATGTGGTGAGGATTTGGGTGCACCGAGTGAAAAATGCAGGAGGAGGAGCTCTCACGTCGCCATGTCCATCATTGAGAAGTGAGTGACTCCAGAATATTCGAGACGGGAGGTGTTTTGGTGTTGACGGGCCATTTCTTCGCTGCCTGGCCGAGCGGAAAAGGGGGTGTGGGGCCCGGGACTCGGGCCCGTCCCGAGGTTGCAGTCGCTACGGGACGGGCCTGATCCATCACTGCACAGCCCTGGGGTTAGGCCGCGATGTAGGAACCTTGCAGCGGTCTAGCGGGCAGACCCCTCTTTTCTCTTTTCTCGTGAGGGGTTGGCAGCTGCAGGGACTCGGGAGTCGGAGTTGAGGGGGACTCGGAGTCAGGGTTCGTGTGATATCCTGAGCTCCAGTCAAGCCTGTGAAGGTCAAGCTTGGAGAAGCCTGACATGGAGAATGGTCCCCTACATACGAAATGGGTGCGAGTGGGCAGAAAATTGCCTTTGAGTTGCCTGCCAGCTTCTGAAGAGGGACACATGGTCAGAATTCTCTCAAGAATTCCTCGCTCAAAGCCAACAAGAGAGCCCATTCTCTCTCAGCAGCAATTCCCCTAGATCCTCTCAATCCCGACCTTCAACCCCCCCTTGGCCATCAACGAAAAACTCGGGTTCAGCAACGGCGGCCCGGCATCTCCCCACGCCTTCATGTCTTCACTCTCAAAGAAGCGAAACTTGCGGACCATCTCGACCAGATACATTTTGACATTCATCAAGGCGAACCCCCGACCAATACAAACCCTCGGCCCGTTGGAAAAGGCCCCAAAGGCGTAGGGGCTGGCGGCGTCGCCTTGGCGGTTGTCCCACCGCTCCGGAGTGAACTGCTCGGCATCGTCGCCCCAGGTGGCCTTGGAGCGGCCGGCGAGGTGGACGTTAAAGTGGAGGACTGTGCCTTTGGGGATGAAGGTGTTGCAGATGGTTCTGGGGAGGTTAGCGACCTACTATCTAAACCTGGAGAGATCAGAGGGGAGGTCTTACATATCCTCGATGGCCTCGCGGTAACTGATCACGGCTTTGGGTTTCGTCAGCCCTGCTTCTTGTTCGTGGTCGCTTTAGGACATGGAAACTTACCCGGGGAATGCAACCGTAGAGTCTCTCGGACAAAGTTGTTGAGGTACTGCAGCCGATCAATGTCCTCATAGGCCAGCGACCTGCCGTTCTGGTTCAACGCAATGGCGTCGAGGATCTCGCCGCGAAGCTTGTTCTGGATATCGGGATTCCTCGCCAAAATGTAGCTCGACCACACCAGAGTTCCGACGGTGGTCTCGTGGCCGGCGACAACAAAGGTGAGAAGCTTGGAGTGTCAGAGTCCCCAGCAACCTTTTCAACCACATCAACGGGAGAGAACTCACCTGGTCTACAATTTCTTGTTCCGTCAGCTCATCTTCAGACCCCTTGAACATTTTCCTTTCCTCCAAGATGAGGGTCAACAGGTCCGAGGCGCCACCTGTGCTTTGGGACTCGGTGCGACCTCCCGTCTGGTCGAGCTCTTGGATACGCTGGCGAACACATTCGGTCACCATGGCTCTGGCCTGCCTGACATCGCGAATATACCCGAGGTTGGCCTCGATCGGGAGAAGGGCCCGAATTGGTACCACCCCATTGATGAACGTGATGAGACCAGTGAGCGTCGACGGCTGGAAAATGCGGTGGTAGCACCCGGCGAAGCTGCCGTCTTGTCAGTAGCAGAATCCTCCGACTCGAGGGAGCACCACCGCAACTCACTCCCACTTCCGATCAGCCGACTTGAGATTGTCCAACTCGACCCCCAGCACCGTCCGGCCGACAACGTCGAGCTCCATCCTCGCATAACAAGATAACACTGTTTCGTCAGCCCACACCACCGCACCACCACGGAAAAGGACCTCACACACAGTCAAACACCCCCCTCCCATCCCCCCCCAGATTCTCCTCAAACCACCCCGCCATCAAATCCCCCTTCTCCCAAAACACCGGCGCGATCCCCCGGAGGTTCTTGGTCGAAAACAGCCCCATCAGGATCCTCCTCTGCCGCCGGTGCTCCGCGCCCTCGGAAAACACCAGCCCCCGCCCGAGAATGTCGCCCATCAGCCGGAACAGCAGGTCCGGCTTCTTGAAGGCGTAGCAGTGCGTCTGCAGGACCTCCTTGTGCGCGTCGACCGTGTTGATCAGCAGCGTCTCCTGGTTGCCGAGGCCGAGGTAGCGGATGAAGGGCGCGCGGGGCCATTTCTCGGACCAGGTGAGGAAGGGCTCGTTGGGGGAGGGGGCGGCGAGGATGCGGGGGAACTGGCCGAGGAGGGGGACGTTGTTGGTCGGGCCGGGGAGGTGGCGGAGGGGGGAGAGGAGGTAGGGGTGGAGGAGGTGGCGGTGGGCTTTGAGGAGGAGGTATTGGAGGGTGAAGAGGGAGAGGAGGGTGAGGAGGCGGGAGGTGGGTTGGGTGGGGGCGGAGAATTTCGACCAGAGGGTTTCTTCGAGGAGGGAGAGGAGTAGGGTGAGAAGGATGTCGGACATTTTGCTTGGGGTGGGTTGGTGAGGGAGAGAGAGGTTGCTGTCTGTGTGATGCCCATTCTCACGAGGATACCCGAATCCAATATATACTGGAATACTTGCTTGGATCTTGTCGGGGAACATATGTGTGTCCGTAGCTCGTACCTGGATGGTGCTCATTGGTGAGACTTACAGCTCACTGCACATGCATCAGATGCATGGGCGGCCGCTCTGCATCTCAGCGTTGCAACAGCGGCAAGCAATCTGGAAGAGGGTTAGGGACAGAAGTGATCAGCGACGGGAGGGTGGGGGCGGGGTGGGAATGTTTTGTCGTTCAGGGGCATCGTCCCCTGGAATGGAGTGCCCCGCTGCAAGACTTGGCAATCCACTTTGCCAAGTTCCCGTTTGACTGGAACTCCAACGACTCGGGCCAGTTTTCGCAATCCCTCCATCTCCATCACCATCACCATCACCATCTTCATCGACACGCACCCTGATGTCCTCCTTCGATTGATCGCGCCCATGGTCAACGGCGACAATGAACTATCCTCCTCCCCCGCGGCCACCTCGCGTGCCCCTGGACACGGACGCGTCGTACTTCCCGCCGCCGCCGCCGCCGCCACCGCCGCCGTACACCGAGTTTGACCAAAGCTCAGGGCCGATTCCAGGGCCAGGGTCCCAATTTTCAGCGCCATTTCCAGGGCCACCTCCGGGACCACCACCACGACCGTCATCCCGAAACGAAGTCGACTCCTCCTCGCCATGGCTTGAGGCGCCCCGTCTCAGGGTGCAGACCAGCATGCCCAACCTGGCCATGCACAACCACCACGCGCAGTCTCCTAGCCCATTCACCCCGGCGCCACCGCCCTCTGCAACCACCTGGGACGCCAAGCCTTCGGCCTCTCCCAGGAAATTCGGCGTCGGCACACTCATCACCCCGCCAACCTCAGCCCCTATTCCAGCATCTGCCCCTTTTCCAACACCAACACCAACCCTGGCAGACCCCGACAAGTCCTTCTGGCAGACGGCCCTCACCGAGGCCGGCCACATCGCCGGCGGCCTGCTCCCCCATCCCACCGAGTCGACCAAGCACTACACCATCCTCCGCCACTCGGCCGCCATCGTCTTCTACCGCGGGCCCGCGACAAGCATCGAGATCTCCCTCTTCAGCGCCCCCAAGTACCCCCTACCGCCCGACCGCACCCTATGGCTCCAGCAGCGCGGCTACTCCGGCGACAGCGGCATGAAGCTCAAGGCCATGGTCGGCGCCACCACCGACTGGCTCAACGTCACCCCGGCCGCCCAGGTCCGCCCCGCCGACGTCCCCGCCGCCGACAACCGCGCCTGGCAGCGCGACATCTCCAAGGCCTCCAAGCGCCTCATCAAAGACCGCGGCGAGGTCAAGGCCCACGTCCCCCGCGAGACCCACGTCATCCGCATCCCCTCCCTGTCCACCGACGGCTACTTCCGCCTCGCCCTCTGCACCGGCGGTGGCGACGACGACGCCTCCCTGTCCCGGCGCAAGGTCCTCTGCCTGAGCCCCATCTTCCGCGTCGCCTCAACCTCGACCGACTCGAGCGTCTTCCGCGGCGCCTCCCTCTCCACCATGCCCATCGAAGTCGGCGTCAAGGTGGCCTCCATCGCCGCCCACGCCACCGTCAAGCGCTACACCGGCCCCGTCGTCGGCCTCGTGCAGTCGCGCATCGACAAGATCCGCCCCGGCCTCGCCGTCCGCGAGATCTCCAAATCCGCCCTCGGCACCCTCTCCCCCAAGCCCAGCCCCGCCGCCCACTCCCCCGCCACCCCCAACATCTTCACCCACTCCAACGCCCTCCTCCCCCTCGGCGAACCCTCCGGCCCGGAAGCCCCCTTCCCCATCCAGTTCTCCGCCACCGTCACCCCCGGCTCCGGCCGCAGCCAGCTCGACCTCGGCATCCCCACCGCCAACCTCACCTCCCTCTCCCCGTCCGACACCGCCACCTCGCGCCTCCGCGGCGTCTACTTCGGCTGGGCCTGCCTCACGCACTCCCCGCGCCCCGGCACCACCCCGTGGTACCAGGCCGTCATCGCCTGCGGGCCGTCGCCGTACGCCACCCCGTCCGTCGTCCCGGCGCCCGTCGCGTCGGTGCACCTCCTGCACGAGTTCCCCGCGGCGGGCTTCGTCGGCGCGCAGGTGACGGTCGTGGCCATGGGGTTCCTGCGGCCGATGCTGGCCGAGGGGGGTGGCGAGGCGGGGACGGTGCCGCTGCGCGTGAGGCTGGACGCGGTGAGTCGGGATGTGCTGTTGACGGTGGCGAGCTTGACGAATAGGGAGGGGTGGACGGCGGAGCAGGGGGTGGAGGGGGCGAAGAGGAGGAAGGGGGAGAGGGGGGTCAGGGAGAGGGTGGCGGGGGAGGTGCAGAGGCGGGTCGAGGGGGTGCCGGTGCATTTGCTGGGGGTGAGGACCGAGGGGGAGGCGGAGAGGGAGAGGAGCGGGGCGGTGGGGAGAGGGGGGTGGTGGGTTGCTTGGTGAGGGGGGTTGTTCTTGGTGGTGGGTGTTGTAATACCCGTAGATCTTGTAATTCTTTTTCTTTTTGTTGGATACAGGTAGAGGATGGTAAGGATGCTAGACGGCCATATCATAAATTGAGACTTGGATATTTCTGGAGGATAGACTGACTGAAGCAAAGGAAACACAACTTGGACCCCAGCAAGCCTCACTTCTTGCCACTCAGCTCAGCGGGCCGCCCGCCCGCAGTTCATTCCGGTATGTTTTCCACCTCCCGGTCCTGGAGCGGGGTGCTGGAATACAATGGCCGGTTCCCGGGAGGGAGGGAGGCCGCTGATGATGCTACCCGGGTTGACGAAATATTTATCCACGACTATCTTGGCCAGATACCTGTCAAAGATCAGATGGCGGGAAAACCCCATGAGACCGTCGTGGTCCTTCGTTTTCGTCAGGTCGAACGGGGACCTGGCCAGGATGCCCGAGCTGGGGTTTCGGAACCGGTCGACCCTCGATTCCGAACGAGGATCGTGGCCTCGGTCCCGGTAGGTGAGGATGCAGAAGTTGAGCTCCCCTTTATACCTGCACCGTTCCGCACCAAAACATTACCGACAAGGTCATCTTCAACGGAGGGCAACGGATACTTGACAGACTCTCCGCCATTCAAAATGATGACGCCATCTCCAGCGCGAAGACGACCACAGGCGCTCCAGTGTTCTCACCTGCTGACTGACACCCAAGGGAAAAGAGAAGGATTTCACCGAGGCGGCCCAGTTCTTGAAGGAATTTCCGGTGCTCCGGGAGGCCGCGCTCAAGTTCTTCAGACTTCCAAGCTTGGTTCTAAAGTCCAGAAGATCATCGGGGATACGCACGAGACGGGAGGCGCCATTCTGGCCGGCCTCTTCCAAACACTGTGGGATCGGGTCAAGGAGGTGACCAGTGACCCTTCGAAGCTGCTGACCGCTCTCAAAGAAGGATTTCAAGACATTGCCCACGCCTTGTTCGACGCAGTACGTGCCGCAGCCACTGGCATCTGGACCATTCTCTCCGACATCTTGGATGCTTTGGTCGACGTTTTGGATGCAAAATGGAAGATTCCTCGCGTCTCCAAGTTCTTCAGTTGGATTGCAGACCAGGTATGTGCCCAGGCAGCCTCTACTCCCGGGGGGTTGTGGTATCATCACTTACACATGGCCGAACAGGAAACGACAATATTTATTTCCTCCCTGGCGACCATCCACCAGCGCACGCCACAACCCGCCTGGGCATCGTAGTAGTGATTCGGAATCTTGAGTATCTTGGTGGGAGAGGAATGGACTCGTTATATATGGATAGAGAATACAGTGAGAAGAAAGAAACAAACGGATGTCTATCCAAAAAAAGTGATCCAACGAAATTAGCCCTGCATTGGTAACACAGCAGTCCCAGCACCGAAAGCAGCGGTTATTACAGCCTGGTATCAGCGGCAGCCCAGAACAGAACCCTCCTTGAGCGCAGCAATCTCCTTCGCACCAAACGGATCCTTCCCGTCAAAGGCAAACGCCTTTCGTTCCGCAGGAGTCCAAGTGGTAATATCCAAAGCATCGCCACCAATCGCCGTCTTCCCAGGCTTCTTCCGTTTGCTCAAGAACTGCATGACACCCTTGTACCTGGTGCCGTACGCCTTGAGCGCCTTCTCGAACCCAAAGGGGTCGGCCTTCGCACCCGTGTTCGATTCCGGAACCGGGAGGTCGACATCTTGCTCCGCCTCGGAGACGAGCTCCTCGATGTTGTGTGGCCCCACAAGCTTGATGTCGTACTTGCGGGCGTAGGCGAGTATGTGGCTTGGGAACTCGCTGGGGCGCCAGTTCTTGCCGTCCTTCTTTGGGCCAATGGACTCCTTGCGCGGGGTCGCTTGGAATCCGTCTTGGTTTTGCGCTGGGATCATCATGTAAATGGCCATGATGGTGCCGAGGTTGAAGATGTTCGAGTCCTTGGATAGGAGGTTCTCGCGCTCGAGGCGAGCGAGCATGCTGAGGAAGAGACGGCCGATCAAGAGGAGAGTTTGTTCGAAGAGCTCGCCGTCGTCGATCCTATTTGGTTTGTTAGAAAAGGGTCTTCAGACGAGGTACTCGTCAGGTCTCAAACGAGTAGGGGGGCGCAGCGACTCACATGCTCATCTCCATTCCCCTCCCGCTTGCCAAGAGCAGCCCCAGAGCCTCGCACACGGCCCACTGCTCCGTTACGTTGTCGCCGGCGTTCTGGTAGTCCAAAAACAGGTTCTGGATGACTTCCAACACGCCGTAAGCCATGTGGTCGTTGAAAGTGTACATTCCAAAGTTGTCGGGATCGCGCAGATCGCACTGCGTGTGCTGTATGAAGTACTTGGTCTTGCCGGCGACGCTCAACTTCCACGGATGGTCGGGGTGGTCGGCGGCAGGCTTGGAGCACAGGCACGTCTTGCCTCCGTCGCATCGTTGCTTGGGCTCTTCGTCCTCGTCTTCCTCGTCGTCCTCGTCACCGTTCGGGAACGGTGGCTGGCAGAGAAGAGTGAAGCTGTACGCCTCGACGGGGTTGGACATGGTGATCTTGTAGTTCATGTCGGCATTCGCTGAGCCCGACAGAGGTGCCCAGCGAGGATCCCTGGCCGGTTCGAGGGCTGCCGCATTTTCGGCGCTTGTGCCTTCAGTGGAAGGGCGCGACTTTTTAGCGGGAGCTTTGCTGGGTGCAGCGGAGCTGGAAGGGGCGGCGCGTTTCGGAGGCATTGTGTATGCGCTGCAAGGTAATGCAAGACGACGGCCACAGAGTACGATGATGAAGAGAAGGATTGAGTCGGACCGAGGCGTGTCGGCAGTTGGGTTTCTGTACGCGTCGACGGCGTCTTTGCTTTTTCTTCTTCACGCGGCGCGTTTCCCCACCTGAGTTGACCCCCTTGCGAAGCCCTCGACCCAGCCATCGAATCGGCTGCAGGCGGATGAGGTCACTGGACCAACCACTTCCACCCCGCGCGCCTGCGCGCACGCAGGCGTGCACGTCTTTTTTTTGGGGGGCCTCCGCGCCTCGACTCGACTTTCCGAGGCCATCACCAACCTCACCCTCGCCGCCCTCGCCGCCGCAGTCAATTAAGCCACCGCAAAACTTCCGGGAATATAACTCAATATTAATGATCCTTAAGCATTCCATCTACTAATTCAGTACCACACGCAACACATAAGCAACACATCACTTCACAACTATCAACTTACCCTTACTTTATCAAGACTTACCTTCCATTCACCACCCTCGAGACAACCCACCAGGGGCCATCTCATGCCCTCTGTCACTTCATCCCCTCGCCCCACCCACTCATCAACCTCTCCACCGCCTCCCTCCTCCCCTTGACCCCGCCGTGCTCGCCCACGCACTCGACGCAGTTCCCCAGCCTCACCTTGCGCGTCACCTCCCTGGCCGGACACTGATCCTCGGCCCCCGTGTGCCCCGCCCCGTGCACGACCTTGTACCGCCCGCACCGCTCCCACGTCGCCTCGCCCGTCAGCTCGTCCCACGCCGGGTGGCCCTGCGGCTGCGAGGGCTTCCAGCGCAGGCGCCACCCGCTGCCGTCGGGCGCGTGGCCGGGGGCGGGGCGGCATTCGAGCGCGACGTGCGCGTGCGGGACGAGGTGGATGTGGTGCGGGCAGAGGGGGTCGTTGCGGAGGGGGCAGGAGCAGCGGAAGAGGGGGATGGTTTGGCGGCACATTTTGGGCAGGGGGTGGGGGGTGTTTGTGGGATGGGGTAGATGGACTACTACTACTACCTTAAAGCTTTGGTGGTGCTGGTGGTGGTGGTGGTAGTCCTGGGAGTGTTGGGATGGCGTCTGGGGGAAGACGGGATAGTGGAGGAGGGGAGGGATGTGGGTGACTTATAGAATAGGGCAAGTGTGAGCGGTTCTTTGGCATTCAGGTGCGCACAATGGGTTTGTTGGTTTTGCATCATCTCGGCGTTGGTCGGGACAAAGGGTGGCGATGAGGGTGACAATGCTCTTGTTTGATTTGGCTTGATGGTGGTGATAGCTTCTTTGACCGGGGTGCACTCGGAAGGAAGGAACTCATGGACCACTCGGAGTTTTACCCCCTAAAAAAATTGAAAGAAAAGAAGAAAGAGAAAAGCTCAGCAGCGCCCACAACTGCTTCACCCCACCCAGGGCTGCGACTCCACACGGTTTCTGTTCGATCCTGCCTTGGGCATTGGAGGCAGGGTAGAATTCTTCATCTTTTTGCTGGCCAACTCCTGCCATTTTTCCAAGGTCAAGCAAGACAACGCCCGCTCTCGCCTTCTCTAGCGGACAGATTCTGTTTCTTTCCCGCCAAAGATCATCGACGTTCCAAACAGGGAAAGCATCTTGACATGCCCCTGAACACCAACCACTGCTCAGTGCGAACCCTGGCCGAAAATCCCCATTGACATCTCGCCAAGTACAACACATGCACTGTGACGTGAGACAAGACCATGTCCTACCATATTCCATGTTCCCGGCCTGACTCTTGACACTTTCCTTTCCCCTCTCCCTCACCCATCACCACCACCACCACCACCACCACCATGCCCCCCCAAGCCAGCAAACCCCTGATCGTCCTCATCCCCGGCGCCTTCCACCTCCCCCACCACTACCACCCCATCACCCACCCCCTCTCCCTCCTCGGCCACCCCATCCTCAGCATCCCCCTCACCTGCTGCGGCCCCACCCCATCCTCCGTCCCCCTCGACGCCACCCCCACCACCGACGCCGCCGCCCTCCACGCCCACCTCCTCCCCCTCCTCGACGCCGGCCACTCCGCCCTCATCATCGCCCACAGCTACGGCTCCCGCGTCGCCACCGCCTGCATCCAAGGCCACACCAAGCCCGAGCGCGCCGCGCGCAACCTCCCCGGGGGCATCCTCGGCGCCATCTACATCGCGGGCTTCGCGTTCCCGGCGCGGGGGAAGAACATCCTCGGCGGGGACGGGGCCGTGCTCCCCGCCGCCGGCGACGGGGCCGTCATCAAAAACGGACTGATCTCCCTCCCGGAGTCGGCCAAGGCGGCGTTTTACAGCGACGTCGCCCCCGAGGTTGCGGAGGAGGCGTGGCGCGGGCTGTGCCGGTACAAGTCGCTCGCGAGCGAGACGGCGGTGCCGGGGGTCTTGGAGAGGGAGGTGGCGGTGCCGATGATGTATGTGCTGTGCGAGGAGGACCGGGCGGTGGAGCCGGGGGTGCAGGAGAGGATGGTGGAGGTGGGGGGGTTTGGGAGGGTGGTGAGGGTGAGGGCGGGGCATTCGCCTTTCTTGAGTGTGCCGCGGGAGGTGGTGGGGGTGGTGAGGGGGTTTTGTGAGGAGGTGGTGGGTGGGGAGATATGAGGTGGTTGTGTTTCTTTGGACTTCAGATAATGTCTAAGGACGGGAGGTGAGAATATCAAGTTCAAGTGCACGTTGTATCACTTTCTCGTCTGTGGAGTGTAGGTGTGTTTGATATGTGGGAGGATATGGCCCAATAGATACAGGTGGAAACAGATATGTACTGCGAAAGAGGGACCGAAATGAAAGAGAACATGCCCGGCATCGAACCCTGGACTCCTCACGAAAGATTCAGCGTTGACGACCCACTGCTGCCTGGACCCCCAGTGGCCGTGTACCCCTCCACCGCCAGCACGACGTAGTCGTGGTTACCCAGGTTCATGTTGTACTTCTTCCACTCGTTAAAGTGCTTCTGCGTCGAGATGGTGCCCCCGACCCTCTTCTCGGTCCGCACCGACCAGTACTGCATAAAGGTCCGGGTGCCCTCGATGGACGGCTTGTTGACGCGCTGGCTGGTGTAGATGGTAAACGTGCCCTCGCCGTCGATGGTGAAGTTGCCCTTCTTCGTCCAGGGCTCGTTGGGCGCCAGCTCGGCGTAGCTGTCGAGGATGTAGTACTCTGACGGTACCAGTTAGCTTGCGATGTGTCCCGGAGACAGGGATACCTGTACCGATGAGCGGGTTCTTGGTCCAGCCGTAGACGGCAAGGTAGCCCGGACCCTTGGCCTCGTACGTGCCGCTGTACTTGATGACCCTGCTGCCGCTGCCTCGCCAGCCGAGACCGCAGACGAAGCCGCCCTTCGAGTTCCAGTTGGCCGAGAAGCCGTTGCCTCGCTGCTGGCACCGAATGTTGCTGTTGCCCTCGGACCAGTTCTGGAAGTAGCTTGCCCCCTGGCGACGCTCCATGGCCATGACCTCGGGCTCGTCGTTGTGCTGAGGACCGACGACGGCGGCGAGGGTGCCGGGAACGGCGAGGCCGGAAAGGAAGGAGGAAATCTTGACCATGATGGCTGGAGGCAGGGGTATGTGGGAAGACAAGAGCCAGAAAGCTGCCCGGGATTTGGACGGTGGTGTTCCCTCTCTTGAAACACAAACCTCCCTAATCTCGTGGTCCACTGCCGTCTTATACCCCTCTCCATCAACACCAAAGACAGTATCCCTGGACAAAGGAGATACCTTCAACCCTCAAATTGTACCAGCTTCCGTACCAGTGATTGGCGCGTTTAGCCGGACGGAGAGGCCCGTCTGGGGAAGCTATACGTCGTCGGTGGCGCTCCAACCACGGCACTTGGTTTGCGCGGGGAAAACGAGCGGCTGCCCAACTACCGGGGAGAATTCCCCGAATTTGTGGGGTGCATGTGTGATATTGAGCCTCGGGGGTCGTGTCGGTGATCAGGAGGACACGAGCCAACAGCCACTGGCAGTCTATTCGAGCGTGTATAGGTGCGTCTATATTGTCACGTTAGCTTGACGAATGTGTTTGCAGGTATAAATACCGCCAAGCCGACACTCTCCCTCGACGCGTTGCTCTCCTAGTTTATTTCCCTGGTCGTCACCACGTCGCGGGGGGTTGATGCTAAGCATTTCTGCCGAGATGTGACCGAAGCTTGATCTCTCCGCACGACCGGGGCATCTCGACGCGGACTCCACCGATGTTTTAGGCTGTTGGCGCACGAGGAGCAACATCGGGGACGCATTACCTCCCCTTGTTGGCCGGCATGGGCTTGGTGAATTCTTCTGGATATTCAGAAATTCGATGAGATGATAGGACGATATAATACACTGATCGTACACCCAGGATGCTCTCATAGCATGAAAGCAAACCCAGCACCAACCGTGACCAGCAAAAGCCCACTTATGGTTCCGGCTCTCGTCGCGCTGCTGGGCTCGTCGTCGTTGCCCGACCCAGCTCCATTTCCGTTGCCATTGCCGCTACCCCCGCCGTTTCCATCGTCATCCCCGCCTTGGTCACTTCCCTCGTCCAGGTCCGGATTATCCGCTCCGTCCTCCAACGTCCGACTCCCCTCGACCGCGTTCGCTCTCGCGCAGACAATGGTCGTCTCGGGCTTGGTCGTCTCGGGCGTCCAGTCGGTCAAGTTGGAATACCCCCAGACAAACGCCATAATGTGGACAGCTCGGATGCTCTTGTCGTAGTCGGTGAGATTGCCGGGTTCGTGGCGGGCCATGATGCCCGGGGACACCTTGGCGTAGGTGAAGAGTCCATCCTCCTCCTTTGTGAAGTTGAGGTTGTCGTGAGGGAATGCTGCGCGCGATATTAGACCAGCCCTTCCGCAGGGGAGAGCAAGACTTACTCATGGTGTAGGCCTGATAGACCCGGAAGCCGCCGCCGTCCCGGCAGCTCGACGGGGGCGTGGGAGACGGGTAGCGGCCGGCGCCCGTCTTGTTGCCGCCCTCGTTGAACGTGTCGGCGAGCTGCTGGTGAAAGTCTTGGATGCACTCGTCCGAGAGGAGGCCCTTGCAGGTGGGGTCGACCTCTTCGTCGTCGGAGCGCAGGTCGCCCGCCCGCATGTAGGTCTGGACGACCTGCCACGAGGGGTGCAGCGGCGCCAGGCCGGACGTGTTGTTGGTCTCATTCTTGACCATGAGGTCCTTGGGGGCGCCCCAGGTGACCCAGGAGCCGGTGACCTCCATGCCCTCGGAGGGGGACGGGATGCCGTCTTTGACGCGGACGGAGAGCCGCCAGTCGTCGGCTGTGCGGTTGCCGGGGTAGGGGGCGGTGATGTCGTAGCCGGGGAAGGGCACCTCGACGGTTGCGTTGGCTGTGGAAAAAATGTCGGCCCATTCTTCCTCGGTGATTCTTGAGAATTGGCTGTCGTAGACGGCTGCGACGGAAGCGGCCTGGGCAAAGGCACACCGGGCACCGAGTGCCAGGGAGGCGATGGTAAGATGGAGTGGTGCCATGTTGTCAGCGATGTTGCGCAGAAATGGCGAGGGGCCCGAATTCAGCCCGGATGTTCAGCCCACGGCGAGGGGCATGAAATAGTCAAGTAGGTCCTGGTGGTTCGGGTTTCCATGACAAAGAATTCGACGGTATGATTGCCCCTCGGGCTGAAGATGCCGACCAGAGTTGCAGACAAAGACGGCTGAACCGGACTGCGTCAACCAAGCAGACAGAATGTTTGTATTTCCATTGGATCCGCATGGCTGCCAAGGGTCTTGATGAGGGGTGTTGTTGAGCTGAAGGATCGAGGCGACGGTTGGGGCCGTCGATCGTGACGTCAGGGCGACTGATTGTCCCAGGCAGCCAGATAAAACCGACACCAAGCCTCACAGAACAACCCCGCCACGTGCCCGCTGAGCATTGGGATGACGCTGTAGGATTGGGACTTTGTTTTTTGGCAATTGCGGTTCCCAATGCCTCCAAGTTCCAAGTCGGCAAAACGGCGTGGAGATGTTCCCATGTTGCCCTCGGCGGTCGTCAGCCAAGGAGCAAGTCCGACAAGTCCGAGTTTCTCTATCCCCGAGACAAGGAGACGAGGTCGAAGAGTCCAATCGGCCAGTGAAATTGAAGCGACAAATGGTTGGAATATTTCCGAGGCTGGGTCATCCTTCGTTCCGTTTGTGATTGACGTCGACGGATGTGCATCCTCGAGGAATTGAAGGCAGTGTAGCAAGGGCCGGCCGGGGTGTTGTTCGTGATGGTGGGACACGGCATGTTGGAAGTTGTCGATGCTTGATGCGGTGTTGGATGGAAACCGAGTGAACTGGGTTGTGGACAAAGAGAAAAAGGAAACAGAAAAAGAAGAAGAAGAAGCACCGGTTCAAGTCATCGGAAGGCAGGAAAGAGACAACATCTCAGCAGCAAATTCCATCTTGATTCAATATTTCAATATCGACGCACTCGATGTATCATTCGGATTCTCCCCCTCCTTGATGACGTTCTTCGCCGTGCCATTCTTCAAATAGCAATACCCTCCCGCTACACACGCATCTGTCAGCAGTTATTCTCCCACCAAATAAAGGAAGGAGGTACTCACGCTTCTTCACAATCGTCACACTCTTGCAAAGCCCTCCCGCAACCTCAATCTTCTTGTCGATTTTATACTGGTATCTCGCGTTGTACATGGCACACACCGTGATGCACTCCTCCAACGTCGGCACATAGAGTTTGAGAATGTCGTGAATATCAGGATTCCCACCCGATGGCCCGCTCGAGAAGTCGGTCGCGCAATGTCTCGTGAAAGTCATCTCGGGCGCCGTGATGTCGATGAGGACGGGCACGCCATCAGCCCTCTTTGGTACGTAGGTTGTGCCGTCGATGGCCGGACAGCCGTCCGAAGGGGCGGGCGACATGCCAGCGGCTTGGGGCTCGGTCGGGGTCGGAGAAGTGTTGCTGGTTGTCGTGGTTGTTGTGGCTGTGCCCTTCTTCGCGGCGAGCGCACCGAGTCCGCCGCCTATTCCGGCCGCGAGGAGGACAACAAGGACGACGATGGTTGCCCAAAAGGCTTTGACCGACAGACCCAGTATCTTCTTCCCCTGTTTCTCCTCGTTTTGGCTGGGTGGCCTGGACCAGCTATTGTTGACGATGGTCGTTGCGTGGAAGGTCGGAGGCATCGCTTCGAGGCCCGTGGACGGGACAACTTCGAGCGTCGATTCATGTTTCGAGTTCATGTTGTTGCTGCTCATTTCCTGGTAGGAGATGTAGACCCCATCGGGCATCTTGTACTGGTCGGCCATGTCGACATGGACTCGGACTGGCTGCCCAGTCGTCGGAGAAGAGCAGAGGGCGGGAAGGAAGGACAAGTGGAGAATCTGAAAAGGTCGAGACCTGCCTCCTGTTTTGTTCCTGGGTCCAGATTGTCTGTGCGGCACTGCCAAAAGGCCAAGGCGAGCCATGCCGTCTTCAAATTTGGTTTGGCGAGGGAAACGACCTGACCGCTTCATGGAACATGCCGTGCCTGAAGTGACGCCCCTCGCTTGTTTTCCATCCGAGTCTCGACCCCAAACGAAAAGGTTGCTCGCTCACCCCCTACAGGACCGATTGCCTTTTGCCTTTTGACTGCCTGGAATCTCGACAGTCGAACTGAAGGTTTCGCGAGTTCCCAAGGAAAGAATCTGGGCAGTTTCCTCTCTTTGCGGTCGTCTCTCAAGGCTTTCCCCTCCGCCAACTTGTCGCAAGCGAAGCAGACTGCATAGACCCCCGTCAAGCCACAAGCTCCAGCCGTCTTTCTGCGCGCACCAACGCCCAACCGCCCACCCCTTATTGGCCAGACATTTACGACGAGATGGCAGCACGGGCCAAAATCCCTGACGTGGAGATGAAGCCCTACAGGGCTGTGTTATTGCTGCCACACCCCTCTCCCGGCTGTTCCTGGAACGTGCCGCCCGGCTCGAGGCAGAACTGCGACTCTGCGAGGAGCCCAAGCACCACCATCTCGGGCTTGATGTCGTTGCCACATCAAGTCAAGCTCGTGTGCGCATTGAGGGATGGGCCTGTCTACCGCTGTGGTGCTTTGGGTAGGGAGACAAGGCTTATAGGTGCCAACAAGCCCTGTTCCAAAATTTAAGCTTATATAACGAACAGCGCTTGTCAGATTCAATAAGGCTTGTCAGTTCAATAAGGCTTGTCAGTTATCGCGCTTCTGATTGGCCAGAAAAGGGGAGCGAAATATCGGAATTTCAGGGCGCACGGGCATACAATCCACGATATCTACATATTTCAATTCATCTACCCGATAAAGTCACGTGGCGGCCCCCCCTCTTCGCGCCCCCGCCCTCGTTATCGCCCAGCATCCGAAAACACCAAAGTCCCAATCGCTACAAAGATCACCATTACCACTACCACTACCACCACTTTGTTCAATCGCCCGCCCGCTGGCTCTCTCTATCGCTCGGTCGCCGGGTCGTATCCTATCGTACAGAAAAGTCAGCTTAATTTAATACAGGCCCTTAGACTCTGGACGACTTACCTAACTAGATGGGTCGATTGCCGTAGTGGTGGTGGTGGTGGTAGTGGTAGTGAAAGGAGAGAGTTCCAAGGCCCTAGATTGAAATGGACGAAGGCCTTTTCATCTCGCCGGGCCTCTAGTCCTCTACCTTCCATCTTTCTACTCCACGATCTAGAGTTCCTTCCATTTATGGAAGTCTTACGGCTTTAGTGGAAGCCTTTGTATCTCCAGAAGGTGTTTTAGCAGGCCTCTGTATCTCCAGTAGGGGGCTACTGGAAGCCAGAAATATAGTATATACCCCTGTTTCGGCTCTCTGATTGGCCAGAATGCTGACAAGCCTTATTGATCTGACAAGCCTTATTGACTTCAGAAGGGTACTGCGACTACAGGGCTTATTGGCCTTGTACAAGCCCTATAAGCCTTGTCGAGTCACAGCATTTCCCACTACGGTATTTGTTGGGGAAATCCCCCATTCCGTGGAGATGGTAAGACACTATGTTGAACCAGGACACTTCTTTGGCCAGTGCTTTTAGGCTGCAGGTACCAGAAGCTTGCTGGCAGTGTGATGGTGAGCAGATCTCGGCCTGCGAAGCTGGGCCGGGTCGGCCCGGGTTGAACAGGAACGGAAGGCCTCATGAGTGGCAGACGTACGCTGCAACATCCATGCAGGATAGTAGAGAGGGTTAGGGTCAGAACGCCGCCACTGGCAACTGTACCCCTCTTTTTTCGCAACGCCTGTCAGAACCTTTTCCCAACGACATCCCACTTCCATCCTACATCTGTCGACTCCCTCTCGAGCCTGGATACGACAATGAGGCTCATCAACACCGACACGCTCGAGCTGAGCGACTTTTACGAACCCCAATTGCCCATCTACGCCATCCTCTCGCACACATGGGAAAAGGACGAATTGACGCTGCGGGAATGGATCGAGCCATCGACGGCGACCACGTCCAAGGCCGGCTACAAAAAGGTCTGCATGGCCGCGAGCCTGGCGCGCCGCAGCGGCCTCGCCTGGCTCTGGGCCGACACGGTCTGCATCGACAAGACAAGCTCGGCAGAGCTGTCCGAGGCCATCAACTCCATGTTCAACTGCAAGTGCATCGTCTCATCCATCGCAAACCTTGACTGAGACTCGTCCTACTTCCAGGGTACAGCGAAGCAAGCATCTGCTACGCCTTCCTCGCCGATGTGTCCAGGGACAGTTTGGCAGAAGCAGCCGACGGCATGGACACCCCCAAAGACGGTCCCAACCTCTCGCAGTTTCGCAATTCGCGCTGGTTCACGCGCGGTTGGACCCTCCAGGAGCTCATCGCTCCCCGAAAGCTCTTCTTCTATAGCCGAGAGTGGGCTCTTCTTGGCAGCAGAGCCTCCTTTGCCTCCGACATATCCAGTGCCACCGGCATTGATAGGGCATACCTGGGACCGACCGAGATTGCCCCAGGCGTCTTCACCTCAACTGCCCTCGGCGCGAGCGTGGCCACGCGAATGTCATGGCTTGCCAAGCGCCGGACGACGCGCATCGAGGACATGGCCTACTGCATGCTTGGCTTGTTTGACATCAATATGCCCCTCTTGTACGGCGAGGGACACAAAGCTTTTCTGCGTCTTCAGGAGGAGATCATTCGCGTCCATGACGACCAATCCATCTTCGCCTGGAATACTGTTGCCGACGCAACACGGCAAACCGTCTTCACCGAGAATGGAACCATTGGCTTCCTAGCCACCACACCGCGTGCTTTCGAATGTGCCAGACCGGCCAGGCCGGCTCGGCTCGCGCCGGCCCCGTCCCCATACACCATGACCAATGCTGGATTGTCCATTACCCTGCCTCTGGCCCGTACGGCGAACGGCTACATTGCTATTCTCAGCGCCGAGCGTCCCGGTGACCACGCAAATCTGGGCGTCTTCATTCGCCGGGGTGGCTTCGGGCAGATGTCAAGGACCGTTTTCCCTTCCCGGCCGCTCCTCATATGTGTGCACCCATCCAAGTTTGAGACTGTGTCCGTCTATCTGAGGGCTTTGACCCGTCAAAGATTGAATCCAGTCGATTTCCCAACACATCCGCCATCTCGCAATAACTACGGGCTGCTAATGTCACTGAGCACAAACGCGAGACACCTCGCTCCCCGCTTTTTCAGCTTTCCCAGGGGAAGCTTTCAATCAGAGCACCCGGGGAGCGTCGCTACCTTGAAATTCCCTTCAAGCCATCAATTTTCCGATTTTGTCACCACTGATGAAACCCCCAACCTCCGAGTTGTGAGCTCGGGGGTCATCGTAGGGGTGACCCCTTTGATAGATACGGCTTCCATTTCGAGAACGTTTAGTCTTCTCTTCACTCAAACGAGGATTCACGACCTTCAAACAAGTGCCGACCACTACTACTATGCCGCCTTTGCCCTTCGGAACTTCCCCCGAGTCCCTCAAACCACATGGTACAACTTTGCCAACCGCCAAGAGACAAGAATGGCTGTGTCCAACATGATCCGGGAACGAAACGAGATGGTCATGATAAATCACGTCGATGCCATGAGGCAAAGCGATCCCATCTCTGCGTTGCGAGATCCGAAATATAAGGTTTCCCTCCAGGGAGACTGTCAAGAATACGTCGAGTTTGGCTGCTGCGACATGGGCCACCCCGAGTATGAGCAACTCCGCCTCGTCCACATCGGCTGGCCCCCAGAGCCAACGGCGACGCCCCTGTTCGGGATGAGGCTGTTCAGCAAAAAATAAGGCGAGAGTACTCCGTCGCGCTCAGAAATCCGAAAAGGCGGGTCCATGGCCGGGGAAGCTGCTCCGCCTTGGTCGTCCGAGCCATCGAGGGGACGACGTGCACGCCAACGATCAAGGAATTCTGCCCTGCATCATTTACGGGACTGCTCTCACGCCCCCGCCGCCACGGGAGTCGACCCCACTACCTCGGAACGGGACGGTAAAAAGTGCGACCTTGCATTGCCGATATCCGGGATGGGTTTGCGAGTCCGACAAGGTGCTGACTGCGTCCGAAGGTCTCTGGTATTTCGGGCACAGCATGCCACTCACCCAGCCCTGTAGGATTCACATCGAATTGAGGATTGCAGTACCTAATTGCCAGCACTTTGGGGTTGATAGGTACCGAGGCATTATGATTCGACGGTTTCCCGCTGACAACAACACACTCAAGGTGCCGCTCAGCCCAGGACCTGGGATGAGGCGGTGTAGTGTAGAGTCCACATTGATGCAACCTCAGCTACTCTGCCAGCTTGACCACCTGGATGAGGTCGCCTTGCAGGATTGTCCGAGACGAACCGGTTAATCTACGGAATTGCCCAATCATGGTTGACGATGGACCACTCAGAGACAAGAAACGTCAGCTCGGACACAAGGCAATCAACAGCAAGGCGAGTTGTGGATGCTCAACTTCTGCTTGACTCCATCGCGGCAGCGGCAGAAGGGACCCACCTCATCCTTCATCCTTCGTTCACCGTCAACGATGTCACGTTGCCAGCGTGCCTTTTGAACCCGGTGCGAGTGTCGCCCCGCGAGGCAACAACCGAGTCCGACAAAATACAACAAAGAGATCCTTCTATCTTTGCATGTGGAAGATTCGCCGAAGACCGAGGATCACTTGAGGAGTAAGCTCTATGGGGAGCAGGCTAGGCTTCACAACATCCACAGTAAATCAAGGAACCGTCGTGGTCTCGAAGTATAAAGACATCGGTCCATCTCGCCCTGGAGAACTTCTTTCCCCCACTCATCCCATCCATCACCACATCAAAGGAACACCACCCCTCCCACAACACTCAAGATGCAGTTCTCCATCGCCACTCTCGTCTCGGTGCTTGCCGTCGCCGAGGTCGCCAGTGCCTGGCAGAGTATGTCCAACTCTCCCCCAGACCCCAAGCATCCCCAGAGTCCCAGACCACCAACTAACCCTCGAACAGTCATCGGCTACCGGGACACCCCGTCGTGCGACAGCCGATTCACCAACCGCGTGCTCCGGGGAAGCGGATCGTCCGGGTGCATGACCTTTGGCCAGAACATGCCCGGCGTCGGATGCACCCACTACGGCGGCGAGGGCCATCCGGCCCAGGGCTGCAGCGGCCACCTCCCCATCTCGTCGATCCGCGTCGGCACCGGCGAGAACTGCTGGTTCTACAGGAACCCCGGGTGCACGGGCGCTCAGATCTGGTACAGGGGCGTCAACAACTGCGCCTCGTTTGGAAGCCGCACCGAGATTGGCAGCTACAAATGCGTACGTCTTTAACCTTTTCTCGAGCGAGGGGAATATCACGCTGACTTGAGTCTGTTTTGCAGAGCAACGCTTAGAGAGGATCAGGATGATCTCTGCCCTGCAGTCGGTGGAGCACCCAAAACTCTGGCGGGGTTGTTGCCGGGGCTCTTCGTTGAGCTCTCAATATGGATGGGAGGATGGATAATATTTAGAGCCTTGGAGACCAACATACAATGCAATTTCTGTTTCAGTGAAAAACTCCTCATGTATGAAAGTGAAACAAGCCCGCCATCAAGGCTGTACTCCGTATCTTGATGATTCTATCTACACGACCCAGTCCACCACGTCAAAATATGTACACTCAACAACCACCGCCAGCCCGATATAGTACACCGCCTTTACTGGGGCCTCCCCTGATAGTCCTACCAGGCAAGAGAGGACCCCAAAAAGAACTTCAAGTTCTCAAAGACCCTCTAAAAGAAGCTCTGGTCAACAACCGCCGGCCCAGGAATCGTGTACTTTGTAAGCCCCTGGTAAATATCGACCTTGACGCCAGGGTCCGACGCGCCGTAAGCCCCCGGGATCGAAACTCCCGCGGGAAGCTGACCCCCACTGCCGCCTGCAACCTTGACTTGCTATTCTCCCTGTCAGCCACCACCCAGCCCACCCGCACAAGAAGGTAAAACTCACATAGCACGTCATGTAAAACTGCGCCCCCCCGGCCTGGCCCGCGGCGTGCAGCGCGATCGCCTCGGCGCGCACCAGGTAGTCGCCGGCGGGGATCTTGCTGGGGATGGCGAACTCGCGCTTGCCGCAGTTCTTGTTGAGCGAGTCGGTGCCCCAGACCTTGGCGGCGGCGTCGTACCCCTCCTCGTCGACCTTGAACCACGACAGCCCTGACGGGCTGGCCGTGGTGGCGTCGGCCACCTTGGCCATGTAGACGATGACGGGGCCGAAGTGGTTGCCGCCGATGGCCTGGCTGGTGCAGGACCGGTCGTTGGGCTGCGAGTGCATCTCGACGGTGAAGCGGCCGCCGGCTGGGGGGGGGTTAGTTTGGGGTTCTGGGGGGAGGGTTGCGGGGGGGGGGGGGGTACCTTTGGCGTCGCAGATGCCGGCTACCGGGGTCCCGCCGTTGACGTTGCAGGCCATGGCGGGGGAGCTGACGTCGCTCACGGGGGAGTTGCTGGACTGGTTGTTGCTGGTCAGCTGGGTGATCATCACCATCGTGGAAGAGGAAACGTACTGGTACTCTCGCGCACATCGTGCCATAGTCCTTTCCGTCCGCCGCCGCCTGCTGGAACATGGCATGCCCGGCAACGCACTGCGCCAGCGCGGCCGCTACCGCAATCGTCGAAGCAAAGGTCTTCATCTCGAACAAGCTGTGCGTCAAATATCGGAATCGAAGTGAAGTGGAAAAAGGAATGTCGTAGTCGTCTGTGTTCAACACTGCTGCGAATGACCTCGACCAACACAACACCTCCAAGCGCCCGTCACACCTTTATACCTCTCCATTCCACGCCATCTGACTCCAATCTGGAATCCTCACCCCGCCCACTCAACCCAAAGGAGCCTCACCACCCCGTCGCCACCACCTCGCCATGAACCCCTCAATATCAACACCCTATCATCCCGCCCGCCATTCCGCCCCGCTACCAAGCTTGCCACCACCAACGGCGCACACCCAGCCGATTGACTCCCGGATTCCCATGCGGAGCAGGGTTCTTGGTGGTAGTAACACCGCAAACTCCGCCCCAGCCGGTCCATGACCTCGACATGACCCCCAGTTCACCGCCGCACTCCACCGCCAACACCTCTCCAAATTCATGCCTTCCCCCAGCCCACCGCAAAGAACGGCCTAATCCAGATCCCGCCCAATTTATCCCTCCCGGCAGACGCTCGCCCACCCCCTCCGCATTTCCCGGTTCGGATTCTGACAACGGCAGGCATCCCGCGCTAAGCCGTTTCGGGACTTCGTGCATGACGACTTACACGCCCGCGCCACTACATCTGAGACGACGCGAGGCGAGGAGCCGGAATTGGACGATCGCCGCTGGTGATCTCTCCAAAATCGGCGCCTGGGCCAGGGCGCGGATGTCGTCGCCGGGAGCCATACCGAGGTTGCGCTCGGGTGTGCTGGCGACGATGGGGGGAGCTCGGCCGGGAGGAATGCCGCCGGGCGGCGACTTGGCTGGGAGGGATCCGAGATTCGAGTACTTTGTCTCCGACGTCGACGTCGCGGGCAAGGGGGGCGGGCTCCGTGGAAAACAGGACAACTTGAATGTAAATTCATCAAATGCGTCATAGCATCATGGCTTGGAACTTTGTCAGGGGTATCTCCTCCTCGACGGCCGCTCTATACACGTCCAATGCGCCTCTAAATCCCTCGGCTTCCTTAGAACGTTCTCCTGCCCGTCTGAAGATCCATGTCCTGCGCCTTGACCCGCTTCGTCTTCTTGAGAAGCTTCCACACCAGAATATTGACCAGGTACACGACAATGCCAATGTAGCTCGTCATGAACTTGTCGAGCTGGAAACGTGGGATAAAGGCGCTGTAGCCGCTAAAGATGATGACGAGGATAGTGATGACTAGCGCAACGTACGCACCCCATGGCAGCAGCGGGTTGCGATATGGCATCTCCGAGCGCGGAATGTTCTGGGCCTTCATGCCCCGGCACATGGCCAGGTAGCTCACCAGGACCGAGATCCAGTTGAGCGCGCCAAAGACGGTGACGAGCGACACAAAGTAGCCAAACACTGTCTGCGAGTCCTTCTTGGCGTTCATGAAGCCGAGGGCGCAGAATAGGGACGACAGCGCCACGGCCGGGATCGGAACACCGCGCAGGTTGGTCCGGCGCATGACCTGCGGCGCCTGTCCATCGTTGGCGAGCGCCCATACGGTGCGCGAAGCGAGGTATATGTCCGAGTTGGCGGCGCTAATGGTGAAAACCATCAAAAGACCGTTGACCGCCGAGTCGAGCTTGGTGATGCCTGCCTTTCGTGCGGCGATGACGAATGGCGAAGCAACTGACGCATGTTAGCAACAATTGACCAGACGAGGAAACGGAACTGAAGACGTACACCCTGCAAGCTTCACCTTTGAGTTGAGCGCCTCGAGAACAAGCTTGTCGTTGTACGGGACAGCCATTCCCAGGACCAGGACGCCGGCAATGTAGAAAAAGACGATGCGGCCCAAGGTCTGGTTGACGGCGCGAGGGACGTTCTTGCGGGGATCCGGAGTCTCGCCAAAGGCAACACCGACCAGCTCGGTGCCGAGGTAGGCAAAAGTAGCCTGGACAATGCAGGCCCATACTCCCAAAAAGCGACCGGTGGAACCCTCAATCAGCTTGACGGTCTTATCGCCAGACATGGTGGCATTGTAGGGGCCAAAGGCGCCGGGGTCTGTCCAATACCAAAAGCCGGAGCGGAACCCATTGGGGCCGGCGCCGAGCGAGATGGCGAGGCACATGAAGATGAGCATAAGGATGACCAACGCCTTTACGAGGCTCATCCAGAATTCTGCCTCGCCAAAGAAGCGCACATGGATGAGCTGGTGTTGTCAGCGGCTGGCGGCCGTGGGTTGAGAATGACTCGCGACTTACATTGAGCAGAATGATGGCGATGCCAAAGACGGTCACCCAGACCGAGACATTGATGTTTGGCAGCCAATACTGTATCAGGATACCCGTGGCCGTGAGGTTGTTGGGTAGCACAATGACGTATTTGAAGAAGTAATTCCAGCCCGTCGCAAAGCCAAAGGCCGGGTCGACGAAGCGAGTCGCGTAGCCGGAGAAGCTCTTCTTGTGCGGCAACCAGGCGCCCATCTCTCCCAGGGCCACCATTACAATATAGACGGTGAAGCCCATGATGATGTATCCGATCAGGAGAGGGGCGGGGCCGAACTTGAGGGCGTTGATGGTTCCGAGGATCAGGCCTGGCCCGCATTAGCCGCCCGGTTCCACGAATGTGCGCCGAGGTACGGAGTACCGGCCGGGGGTAATTACCTGTCCCGATGGCACCGGCAATGGCCATCATGTTCAGCTGTCTTGGCTTCATCCCGCGATGCAGGTCGTCCTGGATCGTCTCGCCGACGATCTCGTCGCTGATGGAGTCATCCCCGACCGCGTCGGGGGATGGCGTTGACCCGACTTTCTTCTCATCCTGGCGGTCGGGAGACGGCGTCGATTCGGTCCTCTTTTCGCCCAAGCGGTTCTTGAATTCTGAAAGGAAGCCCATCCTATCGTGTTGATGGTGCCGATGGTGTTTGTCGCGGTTGCTGGTGCCTCGGTGTTGGCGAGACTTTTTGGGAATGACCAGCTCTGGGGGAAGTCGTGGGAAAAGGGCAGTCGTGGGGGGGTCGGGACCGGGCGAGGGAAGAGGAATGCAGGTGCAGGTCGGGTCCGTTTGTCGCGGGCAGAGGGGTAGATTAAAAGCTTGAATGTGGAAGGAACATGAAAAATGCAGGATGAGATGGAAGGTGTTATCGAGGCACCATCGAGGCACCGGCGGGCGCAGGCGCAGCTGTGAATTCCACTCGGTGTGCCGAATCGGCTTCTTGCCTCAAAGTGACGACCGAGAGCCAGACAATGTTGCAGCTGTTGGTACCCCGATGATACCCCCGGGTTTGCCATCTGAGAGACGGGACTGGCTGGGGCAGGGAGCAAGCTGTGTGTGACGGTACACGACCTGACCCTGAGGAGGGCGTCCATGTTTGCCCTCCTTCCCAGGGCAGAGGGGACAGTGAATGCACATGGCCAGCGCACCATTCACGGCGCATGGATGGAAAGGTTGACGGCCCAGGCGGGAGTTCGGTTCCAGGTTTCTCGTCGGAAAACTTTAGATAGGGCAGATTCTGGTACCAGGCCGCTGCAGCTCGCTGACCATTTCTCGTCCCGTCCACACCTCCGCGCCGATATCAACCCCCACTAATCCAGCCCCCACCACCCCCGCCCACTGTATCTCGGGCGGGCGGCGCTGCAAACATGCACTGGCCCGGCGATCATGGACCCTTACCACCTACCCAACTCAACCACTGCACCATCAGCCCACGATGGCCTCCATGCTTTGTGGTCAACACCAGACGGAAAATCGAGGAGTTGACCGGCAGTTGCGCGTTCTAGACCGTGGCCGCCAAAGCCAAGTCGACTCGGTATCCCACACCGGACAAACAAGCCTTTTTCAAGGTGCAATCAAGCATCAAGCTTCGGACGAGGCCTCGGGATTGGCCCACAAAGTCACCGGGGCACCCCTCCGTCGCAATGCCAAGCCGCCGCATCGCCGCAAATGCGGCAGATGAGGAAGGTCGCTTTCCAGCGTTGCACCAGTTGGCGGGCGACCCCCCAAAAAAGATGACCTCGATGACCTCGACTCTTCTTTGCCCCGAAACCTTTTCAACAGTCAACACCGACAAAAGGGCCGCGCCGCCACGACCGCGCCGCCGCAGGTAGGAGGCGAGGCAGGTCCTCCGGTTTCCATCTTGCGCCATCGTCGGTGAATGGGGCAGCTAGCGTGTCGAGTCTCGGTCGACGATCCCACTTCCTCCCCGGACCCCAGTCTCCCAGGTCATGTTCCAACCACAGATTCGCGACCGAGTGAGGCCGTGCAAGGCGGGTGGGGGCTGCACGCTGCGCTGCGACTGAGACTCCGTACATTGCGTGACACGACATTCCTCGCATGGGAGCCTGAGATTTTCCTTTTCACCTGCTTCAGCCTTCCCCGAATTCATCCAAACTCAAAGCCCCCAGCTTGAGACCTATTCGGCCGACGAGCTCGACGAAGAGGGACGATTTTCAGTCTGTATTGTCGACTCATCGCTGCCACGCCGGTGGAAGCTCCAGGCGGGCAGAACGGCGGGCCCATGAAGACGCTTGTTCGTCCACTCGACATCGTCCTCCTCGTCTGCTCCCACGTTGACACACGGTTCCTCCAGCGGCTCGTCTTCGTCATCCTCAAACGTCGCCGAAGGAACGCCCACCTTGACCCTCTTGTAGGTTCTCGGTGGCGGATCTGGCAACGCCGGCAGGCGCCCGAGCTTTCTCATCGCATGTCTCCTGCATGCCTCGTGGTTTGTACCAATGACAAAGAATCGCGGCCCGCTGTAGTCCTGCACCAGGTGCTCCAGTCCGCTCCCACGCAGTATGGCGCAAGCGCCCGACGCATACTGTCACGTACCTGCGGCACGGACCACTACACCATGTATTTAGTGTAGACCTCCAGGGCTCTCCATCTGTGGACCTCCTTCTGCATCTTCCATACAACCAACCAACCAACCAATCTGCACTCTTGCAACTGCTCTACACGCGATGTATTGTCTGTGACAAGTGGTGCGTCTACCGCGAATCATAATCCGCGTCGCTCATCCGAGGGCACACGTTAATCTCGACGAAGGTCGACAGCTCGCGAGCCGTCGACAACCTCTCCCCCTCCTCGACCAAGCGCGTCAGCCTCTCAACGATGCCATTACAACGCTTTCTCGAACTCCACGATCGACCCATTCAATTGGCCAGTCGTCAACCCAACCTCGAGGATCCGATTCACGACGTACGCCCATTCACGCCGTACGGACCTCACCAACCTCTACATCAACAACCCTCTCTACGTCTACGTCTACGTCTACGTACGTCGACAGCGCTCTCTACGTAACAATACTCTCTCGCAGACAACGGTCTCTAGACTACAACCCCGAGCACACACCGTCTACGCACTCAACAACTACATCACCACCACTTTGGAAGGCAAGGAAGGGCAAGCAATAGCAAGGACTGGACAACGGTAGTATGTAAGGACTACGGAGGACTACGGAGGACTACACATGTATACGATGGAAAGCGGTGGACTCTCTGGCAGGAGGATGCTCCTTGCGAGGACGCAAGGCTTTCGATGGCGGGCAGGTTGTCACGTACCTGCGGCACGGACCACTACACCATGTATTTAGTGTAGACCTCCAGGGCTCTCCATCTGTGGACCTCCTTCTGCATCTTCCATACAACCAACCAACCAACCAATCTGCACTCTTGCAACTGCTCTACACGCGATGTATTGTCTGTGACACATACGGGACCTTGACCCCCAGCTGGGGCAGACAGAGATTCGCGCCTGTCAGCCCGGGGTTAGCGACCGCGCTTGTCTTTTCATTCCGCTGAAACTTACCAGTGTAACGACCAACTGTAAAAAGTCCAGCCAGACCACCCTGTATGTCCCGAATATCCGTGTGGCGCTGCGTGTACCCGTTGATACCCAGGGCGAACAGACTGATCCAGTCTTCCTTGTCGTCCACGGAGAGCCTGCTAATGTCTGGCAGGTTCTCAAATATCTCGACACACTCCTTGTAGTAGTTCTCGTCGAGTGGTCTCGCAAGAAACCTGATGAGCTCCGACGTCTTTCCAAGCACGGCCCTTGCGAATCGCCGAAACATGATGCTGAAAAGCTCTGGGCTGTGTGTTTTGAGGCCTCTAGTATCCATAGTTGCACAAATGAACTTTCCGTGGGGATCGCCCTTGCGGGACCAGCACCCGTAGTGGGCGACGGCCATCTTTGCGTTCTGCAGTGTCTCGACCGTGCATTTCGACGGGTCCAGCTCGGGGTGCTTCCGGCGGACATATCGGTCCACGACGTGTCTGCTCGTCTCTGGTCGAGGCAGAGGGTGGTAAAAGGACCAGAGGTCGATGGCGCGATCGATAAGCTGCGTGACCTCATCCCCAAACAGAATCTGGCTCAGCTTCTCAATGTTTGCAAACACCACCCGTCTATGCTTGTCAGTGACGATGAAGATGTCCTCCTCAACCAGTGTCCAAAGTTCTGCAGCTGCTGTCTGATCTGCAAGATAGTTGCGAAAGTAATCAGGATCGTAGTGCCCGTTGTTCCACTTTGCATTCCAGTTTGCCTTGACCGTTGCGAGGCTGGCTTCGAGGTTGGCCTCGACTTCTTGACTGTCGGCCTTCTCTCGGGCTTCGGCGCGTTCGGCTTTTGACATGTCAAGCCAGTACTTCTCTCGGGCAAGAGACCTCAGAGTCGCCAATTTTCCGTTTCTGGTATGTTCTCCAGTTTTGGTCATGGTTGCTGTTTCGTTGTCGATGGCCGCACTGAACTCGTCTTGTCTTTCAGCCAGTATTCCAGCCATGAGATATTGCTGGACGGCCACGGGCATCTGGGCTTCTCCCACTTGCTCCTCTGCCAGCTCAGCATGTCTTTGGGCCCGGGCCGATGTACTGAAAGTCTGCTTGTCCATCACGTCCAAGTCCAGGCACTGGATGAGGCGGACGGTTCTGGATGCATGTCTGAAAGTCGCCGTGATTTGTGTACGGTCGCTGCGGTCCATGATGGGATTGTGGTCGTCTGCCAACTCATTTGCAAGGAGGCAAATATCGGAATTCGGCATGCGATCAAGAAGCTGGCGAAGCGAGGCAACATCCTCGTTGTCTTGCGCCTTGGCGGCGGTGATCGCGTCGAGGACGGGGCCGAGAACGTCGACCTAGATACCCGTCAGTTCCTGCAATCTTGGAGCAACTCAAGTTCTGCGAGATGCGTACCATACGGTCGTCCTCTTGATGGCAGACGTTCCCTGCCCACGCGCACCAAACGCCGAATGGGTCTCCTTCGATATGAGTCTGCCTCTTACCGAACTGCACCAAATTCGTCTTGTTCCTCTCGGCTTCCGTCAGCTCTTGGAGCGGTCGAGCCTGCTTGCGCTTGGTCCGCTCACAGAGCAGAGACTCGATGAGTTCCGCATCGGGAATGTTCGGGGGCGCGTCCGCCTGCGAGTAGGGCATCGCGATGGATTGTCCAATTGGTGGTATTGCAAAGGACTTCCAATGGTGGGGATGGGAGAAAGTCCAGCAAGGTTGTTGAAGAAAGAATGGAGGTGGGCACTGGGCAGTCACACCTACTGGCAGGCGGTGTTTGTTGACGCTTGACGCTTGAATCTTGAGCAAACGGGACATGCAGCGTCCCGAAGTCGTCACTGCTGCCATTTGGCACCCTCTGTCCCTTCCAGGGCATCCAGACACAACTTCTATTTCCAATCTTTCCCTGTTGTTGTTGCATCGATCGTCCATTTTAAATCGGCCCTCGGACCCTTTGGAGTCTAACCTCACGAAAGCCCCCGCTATGGTCGCTGTTATGCAACAAACAGGGATGGTCGCCTCCCCTTCAGAAGTCGTGGCCTCAACCCATTCCATCGCAAACTTTCCCTCTCCAACCCCGCGCGATTTAAAATTTTGCTGTCTCGTCTCGTGGACAAAATCGAACTTTGCCATACCCGCACACGACACCACCACGATGAATGCTGTATTGAGAATCCCCGAAATTGTCATGTTGGTTTTCCAGCAATGTGACGGCTTCCAGGATGCCATTGCCCTGGCGTCGACATGCGAGTTCATGGCATCCATCTGGCGTCTTCATTTCTCGAGCATCATCTGGCCGATTGCCAAGGCCGAGATTCCGGGCTTCAGCCAGGCGCTCATGGCGGTATGCTTGTCGGGCATCCCAGATGGGTTCGGTGCTGACATTTGACATTTGTCGAGGGTTGCAGGTCCGAATCGCCTCTTTGAGCCGTGCCTTGGCGCGGCCACACCTGCGACCCCTTTATCCAACCCCTATTTCCCACCATCCACAGGCAAAACCGACTTCGGCCGCCCACTTGCGTACAGCTCTTTAAACAAGCCGCTATTCAAGCCGCTATGGCATCATTCTAGGCACCGTAACAGGGCGGCAATTACATACGGCAGATAGAGGAAGATAGGGAGGATTTATAGGGACCTTTTGTATATAAATACTGGCTACGGAGCCCCCTTAGGCTCCTACTTCTAGAGAGATAGACTTAGTAATTTAAATACTCTTTATAGCTATAAAACTCTAAGTAGTCTCTATCTTACGCGCCGTATAGTATTACTACTATTATTACTTTAATCTTAAGGGCTAATAGTTATAAGCCCGGGGCTTTAACTATTACTCTAAGTAACTAAAGCTATCGTTTCCGCTATTACCTCCCTTAACTAGTAATACCTTTATATTAGTTATACCGTAAGGTGTTTAAGACTCCGAAGTCCGCCCTAGTAGTCCTCTTTAATATTAAGTCTTCTACTAAATCGTCGCTAATACCTTACTTATATTACTAACCTTCCTTCGTACCTCCTACTACCTTTTATATCTAATTCTACCTAATATATACTAGCTTATACGGAATACCTTTAACGGATTAAGGCTCGCGCCGAGATTAACCGCTCTAACGACTACGAGATTATAAACCGGCTATAACTTTTATTATACTAGTCCTAAACCCGTAAGTCTACCGGCCTTTAGTACTAGCCTATACCTATCTCTACGCGGCTTACTATACGAATAATAACATTCCCGTTCCGATCGGACTATCGCTAGCCCCCTAACTCGCGCCGCCGCCCGTACTAATATAGGGATCCGGCGTAGCGTACGGTAGGACTAGCTTATAGCGATAACGATACCTTTAGTTAACGCCCCTAGATTCCCCTTTTTAACTACTAGTCTCCCTCCTGGGATTCGGCTCGCCGTACTCTTCCGCGACGACGGTAGGATTACCGCGTCGCCGGCTTTAACGCCTCTTCCTCTCGGGGAATACCGTATCCCCTTCTCCTCTAGCCTTTAATAGGTAACTACGCGTATAGTATAAGATCCCGGAGATTATTTACCCGTTCTCTAGTAAATAACTATATATAGGTAAGATCTCGGAAGCCCTTCTTCGGTAAGGATCGTTACCTATCGCTATAGCCTTTCTCCTAGGATTAATACTATAGCCTTACGGGACTAAACTACTATACTATTAGGCCTATAGAACGCTGGGAGGCCTGGGGACTCTGAAGGGCTGCAGACAGTGGGCTCGTAGAGGCTGTTAGGCGTAGGAGGCCGGAGTCGGAGTACACCCTACGCTTAGACGTAGAGAATCGGCCTAATCGTAACACATCTACTTATCGCGTGCGCTACGAGTACGCTTAGTAGATACTACTACTACGCGGGGATTAATTAGCTACGATAAAGGGCGAGAGACGAGGGAACGGCAGCCCTTAAGGAGTAGGCGACTACCCAGCTAGATAGAGAGAGTTAGAGTTTAATATAACGTCTTCCCCCCCCCCTTACCTTACTTTTACGCTATATACCCGTACTTTATACCTATCTACTCTAACCTATAAGATCCGGCCTTAATACGTTAAACTCTCTACCCTTAAAGGAGTTAGACCGCTTAGGATAGAGATGCTAGTTTAAACTAGAAGATTAACGTTAACGCCGTTTAGCTAACCCGAAGGAGTAGCGGCTACGTAACCGATATAGCGTTCTACTTAAACTATCGACTAAGACTTAGCTTAACGACTAGGCGGCGATATAACATAAACGACCGCGACCTAGCCGGGGCTCTATAATATGTAATCGACGAGTAGTAACGGCGCGGACGGACCTCCTTCGGGCTAAGCGGGATAATCGACTACTACCCTTACCGATACCCCTACTACGCGCCTTACGGCCCTTATTACCGAAGACGTTCGAGTAGATACCGAACTCTTAATCGCCGAAAGAGAGGAAGTAATCCGGTAGAAAAGGGCTCGCCTTATAGCTCTACTACGTTATAAGGGTATACCCGCCGAGCCGGTACTACGCCCGCCTATTCCTTTATTCGAAGCTTATATTAGCCCCCCTTTTATAACCGGCGTATAGCTAACGCCTTCGTATATCTCCGACTTTACTACTAAAGACCCTACCCTATAGGCTACGACGTCGACCTACTTACCCTTCCGTACGCTATACCTTAAGCTCCCGAGCTACGATAGTAGAAGTACTACGCTACTAAGGAACTTTCTATACGACTACCGAACCTAATTCGATACTACCGACGTCTTTCGTACCTATTAAAACCGTATTCGCTTTACCGTTAGCTACTTTAAAAGTACCTCTAAGAGCGCCTAGGTCCGCTATATTAATAAGGAGAGATGTAAGCGTAACTCCGACGCGGCCTTTACCTAGACCGAGTTTACCGACTTCCTCGAGAACCTCCTTTCCGACTCGTAGTCGTACTCCCTCGTTACTTCCGCGCGCCTTAATAGTAATAAGGCTCGATAAAAGAAGAGCGAAGATATAGTTACTTTCTTCGAACGCTATAACGATATTAAGGCCGACGTCTTCGCCTATATATCGGAAGAGTTACGCGTAAACCGCTTCTTTAATAAGCTACGTCCTAAGCTCGCTATCGTTATCGGCTTAAACCCCTCCTTCCCTAAGGATATATACGAGCTAGTTAACTTAATACGTTATATAGAAAGTATACGGTAAGTATTCGTACCTACGCCTATACTATATATAACCGCCCTAACCCCTTAGTTATACTTTACTACCCTTTATTATTAACCGATATATACCTTTACGACGGTTATTACCCCCGTTACCGCCGCGCCTATACTATATACGACTACCGCTACCGTCCCTATTATAGTTACTATTACCCCCCCTACGCCGACCCTTACAGTACCCTATATAACGCCTACCTCCGAGAGTATCGCCGCGGCTACGGCCTAGAACTACTATAGTAACTACGACTCCGCCGAGTATACCTACCGCTCTTACAACTAGTAAAAGCTACGCGGACTCTATTAGGTATACGGAGGAAGAGGATATATATCGAATAAATACCCCTAAGTACGTTACCGTATCTATAACATTAAAGGCTATATATTTAAAAGGTACCTAACTATCGTAGGCGTAAAGGTTAACGTTATTCCCCTCGGCGCAAATAAGGTAACAGAACTTAACCCCTAGGATCTAATAAGGTAGGTAAGGCGATCGCTAAAGATTCGCCTAAAGGCTAGATTAAATATACGGTAGTATCCGACGGAAGGGATCGTAGACTTAGGAGCTAAGGCGAATTTAATTAGTTACTCGTTCTTCGTAGCTTATATACGTTAATTTTATATACTTAAACCCGGTCCCCCTATAGTTACCCTTAATAAGAAGCCTTTATATATTTATAACGCCTACCTTATCTTTATCCGAACCGCCGATTTTAACGGCCTACTATAGACGTATCGTATAACCTTCGTAATCGTCGATATACCGTAAGACTTAATACTCGGATTCCCGTAGCTAGTCGATATCGATCTAGTTATCTAATAAAGTATAGGGTACTAGAGATTCCGTTTTAAAGAGAAGGATTTACGGCTAAACGACTTAAGCGCGAGGAGGGAGAAGAAGGAGTAGGAATCGGCGAGGGTAGTATTTAGGGCGGAGATTTACCTAGTAATACTAAAGAAAGAGGAGGTACTAAAGCTAGTAAAGGGCGATAAGGCTAGTATAATTAGTATAGATAATATAACCCTAAAGCTTCTACCCGAATACGCCGACTTTACCGATATATTCGACCCTAACGGTACGGATAATTTCCTAATCCTTTCCGATATAAAGTACCCTATCGACCTAGTTAAAGGCGCCGAGCTACCGTAGGGTTTAATCTATATACTTAACGCGAAGGAGCTCGATATCTTAAGGGCGTAGCTAACGAAAGTAGAGGCGAAGGGCTGGATCCGACTATCTATTAGTCTAGCGGGCGCGCCGATCCTTTTCGTACTAAAGAAGGGGGGCGAGTTACGCCTAGTTATCGACTTCCGTACGCTAAATCGGCTTATATTTAAAAACCGTTCCCCTTTACCCTTAATCTCCGAAATCCTCGACCGCCTATCTACCGCTAAGGTATATACTAAGTTCGATCTTCGCGACGTATATTATAGGGTCCGGTTATATACTAGCGATAAGTATAAGATAACTTTTCGTACGCGCTATAGTTATTTCGAGTTCCTAGTAATACTAATAGGCCTTACTAACTTACCTACTACCTTCTAGACGTATATTAATAAGGCGTTAGCTAAACTAATCGACTTTATCTATATTATATACTTAGACGATATCCTTATCTATAGTAACGATATCGTATCGTATACGGAGTATATACGCTAAATACTCGAGCGGCTACGCGTTAATAACCTTTACGCTAACCTTAAGAAGTACGCGTTCCATACTACTACCGTTAGCTTCCTAGGCTACGTAATCTCCCCCGATAGCGTCTTTATAAAATAGGAGAGAGTCGAGACTATAACGTAATAGCCGCTTCCAAGTAACGTCTACGATATCTAGGTCTTTATTAAATTTACAAGGTTTTATCGGCGATTTATCCGTAACTACTTTAAGCTAATAACGTTACTTACTAACCTCCTCCGTAGTAACCGACCTTAACCTTTCGTACTCCTTTTACGCGTAGTCGAAGCGTTTACGGACCTTAGGTAGCGGTTTTAAAAAGCCCCTATCCTTACCTACTTTAACCCTAGCCTTCCCCTAAGACTCGAGACTAACGCCTCGAAAGAAGTAGTAAGCGTAGTACTATCGTAGCTCGTCGATAACGTATAATATCCGGTTACATTTCGCTCGTATAAGCTATCTAAGGCTAAGTAAAACTATAGTATAAGGGACTCCAAGCTACTAGCTATTATCGATACCTATAATTACTAACACTACTATTTATTATATACGGATATCCTTATCTTAATCTTAACCGATTACTTTAACCTCGAGTTCCTTAAAACGAAGAAGTAACTAAGCGTAAGGTAGCTATATTAAAGCGAGGAGCTCGTAATATATAACTTCGTACTTAAATATCGACCGGGGCTTTAGAATCCTATAGATAGACTTTTACGACGACTAGACTATACTAAGGGTCCCCTTAAATATATAAGTATATACCCGCTACTTTAGCTAATCGAGGATAAGTTCGAGTAGGGCCGTTATATTAATCCTAGAGAGTACGAGGATAATACCGAGCTACTTATACGTTTTATATACGTTAATAATACGATATTAATAAGGCGATACATTCTTAAGGAAGGGCCGCCCCGCCTATATTTAAACGAGTACGGTACTTTAGTATAAGGGTCCGCCCCGCGGAAAGTAAATACATAGACTTTATAAGTATATAGCGGCGTACCCCTTACGGTTAACTAGCGAGGAGAGATACGAGCCGGCGACGTAGGGGTAGGGTAGCCGATCGACTATAGGGTAGCCGGCGTTATTCTCGGGGCCGGCGGGGCTCCCGAGCTACGTATACGCGAAGGTAACGACCTTCGGCGCGGCTAAAAGCTTACTATCGAATTAATTACTACTACCTACCTAGATAACGAAGAGGAGCCGTTTTACAAGCGGCTTCTATATATGTAAGGCGAGGACTTATTCGTACGAGGAGATAAGTAGAAGTAGGTTAGGTATAGAGGAGATATATAAAAGAGGAGAGCGGATAAGTTATTATACTATAAAGGTAAGGTATATATACCGGAGGTAGTACGTACGGAGCTGCTTAAGTAATACTACGATATAGCGTTTACGGGCTACTACGGCGTTAAGAAAACGACTACTAGGATCGCTTAATAGTATTAGTAGCCTAGGCTCCGCGATAACGTTAGTAATTACGTCCGTAAGTATATCCCCTACTAAAGAACTAAACCGCGGTAGTACCGCTTATACGGCTTACTCGTATCGTTACCGATCCCTACGGGGCCGTTCCAGGATATTACTATCGACTTCGTTACGGGCCTCCCTACCTTTATCGATCCGTAGACGAATAAGCTATATAACGCTATACTAGTTATAGTCGATAAGTTTACAAAGTACGCGCTTTATATCGCTACGTATAAGACGCTTATAGCCTCCGAGTTCGCGGACCTATTCTTCTAGTATATCTTCCGCCCCTTTAGGTTACCGGCTACGATTACCTCCGACTAGGGCTCTCTATTTATAAGTAAGTTTTAGTTAACCTTATACTTATACCTAGGTATAACGAGGCGTTTAAATACTATATACTACCCCTAGACTAATAGCTAGACAAAGCGGTAGAATTAAAACCTTAAATACTACCTATATACTTTCTATACTTACGAATAAGTAGATTAGGCGTTCTAGCTTCTACTTACCGAATATACTTATAATAATTCGTAGTACTCGGTAACTAAAGATACCCCGGCGAACCTACTTTTCGGATTTTACCCCTAAGGACTAGCGGACGTACCCTTAGTACGACTATAAGTCGCCCCCGTAGCGGATAAGCGTATTAAGGACCTTTTAAACTAGCGAGTTATTATTATAGGCCTTCTTAAGACCGTTAATAAGACTTATAAAAAGTAGTATAATAAAAAGCGCCTAGAGTAAGCCTTTAAGGTAGGCTAGTAGGTATAGTTATCTATACGTAACCTACGATAACGTAGACTAAGCTGTAAGTTATCCGATAAGTTTATCGGCCCTTTCCGGATTACTCGCGTCGTTAGTACTAAGAAGATAGCCTACGAATTAGCTTTACCTTTACGGTTCCGAATCTATAATACCTTCCCTATTACGGCTCTAGAACTATTCTAGGGGAGCGATAACGACGCGGTAACGTAGCGAGAACATATCGATATCAAGCCCGACGAGGAGTACTTTAATATAAAAGCGATTCTAGACTACCGGGGCCCGAAGGCTAATAGGTAATACTTAGTCCGATAGAAAGGTTTCGTACCGTAGGACGACTCGTAGGAGCCGCGTATATATATCGACGACGGCCCGATACTTCGAGAATACGAGAAAAGTATTATAAAGTAACGATAATAAGCGTATAAGTATAAAGGATATACGAAGGAACTACGAGTTAGGCTTATAACTATATTTTATTATCGGAGGGCTAAAAACTATCCCGCGTAAACGAAGCGTATATATAGGATACTACTACTTATATCTTTAAAAGACCCCGTAGTTCTATTATTTAACCCTATCTTCCCCTCCGTAAAAGTAGTACGCGCGTATACTAAACCCCCCTAGAATCCTACCTACCCTCCTATATCCTAGTAAGTATTACTTACTATAAGTTATAGTTAGCCGTATATACATATCGTAATTATATAATAGATATACCTCGGAGTCGTTATCGTTACCGGTAAAAGAAGGAAGGTCGGCCTTAGGAATATTCTACGACGGATTAGCTACGAATAAGCTATACCTTTATATCGGGAAACCTACTATCTTCTCGGTAATTAACTCCTATATACGCTTAATACGTACGAGACGGGAGAGGATACTAATAGGCGTAGGAGCTACGTAGCCGCGCTTCTACTTCTTCGCCTTATTTATTTTACGTAGTTCTTTATTTAAAGGGGTAAACGCCTTATATATAGACGAAGTACGTAAGCGGTTCTAAGACGTAGTAATAGCCTTAAAAAATACCTTAGCTATAGGGACGAGTTTCTTCGGTATCTATAATAAGTTAGTATTATATATAAAAGCGTCGTAGGAGTGCCGTATAAAGGAGGGATACCTATAGGGATATACTAACGGTTAGCCTTAGTATACTAGTAGTAGCGATCGCCGGAGTTATTTTAAGTTAGTATACGTAGACGTAACGGTAAAGCGATAAATATACTTATCCTACGGATAATAGTTATCGATTATATTTTTCTAAACCCGAGGAATATATTAGTAATAGCTATAGTTAGGTTAGTATATACGTAACGCGCGCGATAAGGGGATTTATAGGTAAGGGTTAAGCTTATTACTACGAGCGACGACCTTACTTACCTTACGCTTAAACTAAAAGAGTATTAGTAATATATAGGAGTAGCGATAAAGATACAACCTATACTAGTAGCCGGATCGAGGTTATTATTATTATCTTCCTCTTCCTTAGAAGTAACCTTATACTCGGAATAGTCGTCGTTATTATCGTAGTTAGCGTAGACGTAGCGCGGGCGATACAGGTCCTCGTCGTTACTACTAATACTACCCGTACCCTAGGCGACGGCCGTAAGTATAGCTATAATTACTTTAAGTTATTAGTATACGTAGGCGTACCGTAAACGCGTAAATAAAGGGTAAACTTACTAATTAAATAACGTTAGTACAGGAGATTAGGGGTATAGATTCTACGCGTACGAAGGTTAGCGAGGTCCGAAGGGTTAAACGGGTATAGGAGAAGTATAGTAGTTATACTAGTAGTAAGGAAAAGGAGAGTAAAAGCCTAGGGGAAGAGGGCTAAAGGTAGAAGAGGGTAAAGAGAGGTCTAGGTTAAAGGGGCTACCTACTATTAACGGCGTTATTAAAGAAAAAAGAGGAAAAGAGAGGAAGTAAAAGCCTAAAGGTAGTTTAAATAAGTTTCTAGGAAATCCGGCGGACCTACCTTCGAATTACCGGGCGCGGACGTAATAACGGCGCCGAGAGTAAATCGTATTATCGGCCCTATACCGGGGGCCGTAACGCGCCGTTATAGTATAGGTACTCCGAACCGAAACTTTACGATTTAAAACCCGGTAGTATTATAACCTCGGCTACGACGACGAAAGCGATATCTATCTTACCCCCGTACTTATATACCGCATTAAGCCTATACGATCGAAGCGAGTACTATAGCTAAGTTACCTTAATTCGCTCTATCTAAATATACCCTCTTTACCCCTAGAACTACCGTTACGCCTCCGCGACGGTAGTCGATAGCTTTTTCGAGACCCTTACGCTAACCCTACGATCCGGGAATATAAAGGGAATACGACTATACCCCGGCTATATATATAGTACCCGTTACGACGTTACCTTACCGCCCCTATAAGCCCTAATCGCGACTACTAGCTTACGGGATAACCCTACCCTAACGCTCCTACCTTATACCGCCTATTCGTAAACGCTACGACTATAAGGGACTCCTCGTTATTCGGCTCGCCCTTAAGACTACCCCGCTACTCGCCTAATAACGATTACGATACTTACGATATACTAAAATAGCCGAGGGCTAAGGGAAGGAATATATAGTACGACTACGTAGGGTAGGCGTACGGGAGGATATAGAAATAGTAGGATACTAGGGTATACGGAGGGAATTAGGTACGCTAGGGACTATCGATCGCTAAGGACGAAGGAGTAATACTAGGACGTAAGGAGGTGTTATAAGGCGGGGACGGTACTTATACATAGCGAAGGCGGGCCGAGGAAGGTTCCGTAAGCGGAACCTAGAAGGAGGGGGATCCTATTAGGCCTATAGAACGCTAGGAGGCCTAGGGACTTTAAAGGGCTGTAGATAGTAGGCTCGTAAAGGCTGTTAGGCGTAGGAGGCCGGAGTTAAAGTATACCCTACGCTTAGACGTAGAGAATCGGCCTAATCGTAATACATCTACTTATCGCGCGCGCTACGAGTACGCTTAGTAGACGCTACTACTACGCGGGGATTAATTAGCTACGATAAAGGGCGAGAGACGAGGGAACGGCAGCCCTTAAGGAGTAGGCGACTACCTAGCTAGATAGAGAGAGTTAGAGTTTAATATAATGTCTTCCCCCCCTCCTTACCTTACTTTTACGCTATATACCCGTACTTTATACCTATCCACTCTAACCTGTAAGATCCGGCCCTAATATATACTATAGTAGTAAACTACCCGTAGTTATAGCCCTCTAGTTCCGGTAATAAGCTAGGCCCTATTACCGGAGTCTTACTATAGACTTACGGGCCGTAAGGGTACTACTCGGATCCCTATTACTCCCCGGTAGTATACTATACCCGTTATAGTATAGGTTAGGATTAAGATAACGCGGTCCGAGCCCGAGGAAGAACCTACGGAAGAGACTACGATCGAAGCTACGGAAGAGACTACGATTACCGTTAAGAAAAAGGTAAAGCCTAAGGTAACTAGGAAATAAGTAGGAAAACCCTTAAACCCCTTATACCGATCCGACTATTCCTATATCCTAAGAGAGATCCGTAGTATCTCTAGTCTCTCCCCGTAGAAGAGTTCTTATAGGAGTACTACCTATATTAAGAAAGGGTTAGATATAACGAATAAGGAGATACCCTTAACTAGTTCGGAGAGACTTATAACGAGTTTATTATTAAGTAGTATGTAATACTAGACTTTAAGGACTCCGTACCTCCCCTTTATACCCTACGTTATACTAAGTTCGTTAAATATCTCCGAATTATAGCCGGTAAGGAAAACGTTATTACCCTTATAAAGGAGTTCTTCCGTAAAAGATCGGACTAGCCGAGATAGTCTAAGGCGTTAATCTAGGTACTTTATACCTATAACGCCGAACGATATATAGATATAAATAACTTTACGGACGAGGGTAAGCCCCTTAGATTAGAAGCTCCCCTTAAAAAGCTAGATAGCTAGGACTTCCTTCCTAAGGAGAAGGCCGGTATAAGAAGGACCCTTACGTATACCGAATTTATAAAACTTACTACCCTTAAGTAGAAGGCTTCCTTTAAGACCTCCCTAGCTAACTTTTATACGGCTAAATATAGCTACTAACGCTAATAGATAAAGGTTAATAGCGTTATTAAGTAGATAAGTAGATATATTAAAAAAATAATCTACTATAGTATTAATCCTATAACTTTCCTTTATAAGATCGTAGTATACTTAAAATAATATACTACCCTAGATACTCTTTATAAGAAGGACTAGGTACTTAAGACCTACTAAGACGTACTTAAGTCTACTAGCCGAGGTTTATCTCGTAAGAATTAGCTTACGAGGTAGTTAGAGGTATATAATACTATTAAGATTATCGCCCTTAAAGAGGTAAAGGGATTTAAAGGTATCCGAGCCTTCCTCGACGCCGTTAACTACTATAACTCCCTTTACTATTCTATCGTTCTAATATAAGCCTAAACCTACTACTATAAGGGTATCGAAACGAGGGATGTTAAGTAATATATAAAGGTTTTCCGTAACGCTAGTAACGACCTTAAATTTAGGCCGAGCGTTAGTAAGTTTATCGGGGTTACCTTTTAAGGATAACCTTCCTTTATATCTAGTAATAATAACTCCCGTAGTAGTAGTAGGGCCCCTCCGCGATCGGGGGGTAGCCGTAAAGGCCGAGGGGGGTTTAGGTAAGGCTAAGAGGGTAGATAATCCGGACGCCGGAATACTAACTTAAACCCCTATATCTATAGATAAATTACCTATCTCCCTACCTATTACTAGGCCGCCCGTAACGTCGTATTAAGCGAATATAACTATATAGAAGATCGTAAAAAGGAGTTAGTAGAGAAGGAAATTTAAACTTTAAAGTAGATATAACTCTCGATAACTCTCCGCTAAGGGAATAATAACTCCGGCCCCGGCCGGAACCCCCTAGATAAAGTATTCGTTAACGCCGTACTCCGGCCCTTTTATTATAACCTATAAACTATTACCTCGGCCTTTAGTAACGTTAGAAGTATCTACCGCCTTTTAAAATTAACTATCTAGGATAACGGCGTAATTACTTATATAGCTAACTTTCTTAACCTTTTTAACGTTAGCTTTTATAAGAAAATAGGCGATAAGGACTATATTAGTATAAGTAATTCTACTCTCTAAGTCTATAAACGCGGCCGCTATACGATTAAGGCCGCTTACTAAACCCTTAACGGAACTAAGAAGGATCTTATTCTTAAGAACGTCGCCTATATCCCTAACTTTTACGTTAATATCGTCTCTAGTAACTTAATAAGGAAGTCGGGCCTTTAAATCTACGGGGAAGACGATACGATTAGATAAGGAGCTTTTACCGACTTAACGGTAGTAATAAAACTTATATTTTAAAAAGATCTATACTTCGTAAAATACGCTCCTATTACGACGGAGCCCGTATATCTTCTTATTACTAACGATAACGTCGTCGCTTTCAGCGCCTTTAGCTTAGTAAATATTACTATCCGTTAGATCTTTTAGCCTTTTAAAAACCGCCTTTACGAGAGAACTAATATACCCGAGATATAGTATTTCTATACCGGATACTTAAACGCTAAAGCTTTAGAATATATAGTCCGAAACGTATAAGGAGTTAAAATCGTAAGGTTACCTATAATCGAATACGTTACTTATAGTATTACTAAAGCTAAGAACCTCGTTATAAGAAGCTTCCCGGAAACTAAGGCCTAATAACCCTTCTTTTATATCTCGATCGATATCTTTATTTAGCTAACGGCTATTAATAGTTATAAATACTTTATACTTATCGAGGATAAGTATAGTAGTTATATTTAAATTATTATATTCGAGAAGAAGAACTATATCCTCGAACTACTCCTCCGTTTTATCGAATAAGTAAGGACTTAGTTCGGCCTTTCCGTCGTTAAGATTAAGATAGATAAAGACTCGGTCTTTACTACTTAAGAGAAAAAGAAGATTAGGAACCTTACTTAATTTTAGTAGTAGGCCGCGGAAAAGGGGATTAAGATCGAATAAACCGTTATAGCTACCTCGGAATTTAACGGCCTCGCCGAACGCGTAGGTAGTATTATTAAGACTATCGCCCGCGTTATAATCATAAGGGCCGGCCTTCTTAAACGCCTTTAGAATAAAGTATACTCGGCCGCCGTATTCCTCCGGAACTATAGCCCCTTAAAGGTTAATAACTAAATAACCCCGAGCGAGGTCTTCCTCTTATAGTTCGTAGCCTATTACCGGTAGTTTAAGTCCCGCCGGCTTACGGCCTTAAATAAGGATCTCTAACCTAATTAAACTAATATTAAGGCTTAAAGGTACTATACCTACCTATTAAAGTAGGCCGTAAAAAGAAAGGAGGAAAGGGTTTACTATAATAATAACTTATACGCTTATATCGGATACCTAGTCGGCTATACGGCCTTTAACGTATACCGTATATAGATTCCTACCGTAAATAAGGTTATTAATATACGTAATGTTACGTTTAACGAGAATGTATTTTATAACCCTAGAGAAAAACAGATACTTACGCTTTCTACTACCGTTATTACAAAGTAGATAGAAGCCCTTAAGCTCCCGGATCCCTACGTCTTTAAGAACGCCGAATTATTATTTAGTCTAATCTAGTAGGTTAACTACTAGGCTACGGCCGGTAAAAAGGTTATCCTTAACGAGATTATTATTATAATAAAGATACCTCCTACGCCGTAACTTACGGAAATAGCGCTGGAAGTACCTCTTCCCTTAGTTAAGTAGGATTCGGGGGTAGAAAAGAGCCTTTAGCTATTAGGACTTCCGTTACCTAAGGGTATACCGGAGCTAATACTATATATTAACGAATATAGGCGGTTTAACGGCGCTTCCGTATAATAATTAAGATACCCTTACGGAGAACTTACTACCGCGACTCTCGAAAGTTAAGCGTAACGGATAGTTAATAAACCCTATAAAAGGGAGTTATTTTATACCGTTACCGAATCCTTTTTTAGTTTTAACGATAATAACGAAGAAGAAGGGGATAACGATAATGACGACGAGGAGGATAGAGATACCTTTAACTCTAAGGATAATAATAATAACCTAGGCTATAAGGCTAAACCCTTTAGATAAGTCTTTAAACTACTACTAAAGGCGGCCTAGTCCCCGGTACTAACCCCGGCGCCGGTACCGGTAAACGAGTTAACTATTTATATAGTATTTACCTTAGGACTTTCCTCCGCCTAGATAAAAACCCCGGCGCCGTTAACTATAATAAACGCGGCCCTTATATTAGGCGGAACGTCTTATAAGATCCTTAATAAAGGGAAAAATACTACGGCCCCTACCCTTAAAAAGGAAAAGGGGTAAACCCGACCGGTTATTACGGTTATCCTAGTAACTACTAAAGCCTTAACCTTATCTCCCGCCTTCCGATTAGTAAGCTTTAAAGTCTAATTTATTACTATAGCGGTCTTCTAGCCTTAACCGGTAAACCTTAAAAACCTTACCCCCTCGGGGGTAAAGACCTTATCCCCGGTACTAAGTAAAAACCCTTTTCCCGCCTTAAGCGATACCGGTTTCTCTTCTTTATAAACCTTCCGCTAATTAACCCGGTAAACTAAGTTATTTAAAAAAGCTATTAAGGCGGAGAAATTAAAAAGGTAGAAAAGTAAGAAAGATAGGAGCGTTAATATAATTCTTATAGGACCTTTTACGAAACTAAAGGACCCCGATAAATACTAACCCCTTATAATCGAAGTAGTTAGTTCTTTACTTTTATAGGCTAGCCGAACCTTTTATAAAACCGTTATAATAGTAACTAAAACCTTTACGGAAAAGGTCGATAATCTCCCTCCCCCTCCTCGATATTATTCCTAGCTTTATAAGTACCTTAAGGCCGAAGACTTTTATAAAGCCTATATTAAGAAGCTAGAGAAGATAAAGAAAAAGGAAGTCTTCTAATATATTAATATTAAAGATATCCCGGAAGGCGAAGAACTTATACCCCTTAACTAAGTATTCGCCTATAAAAGAGACGAGGTTAAGAGAGTTACTAACTATAAGGCTCGACTCGTTACGAGAGGTAACTTATAAGAGTACGGTTTAAAAGAGACCTATACCTATACCCTTACTACGAGATTATTCTATACCCTTCTCGCTTACATTATAACTTTTAACCTCGAGATCCGTTAATTTAATATTATAATAACGTTCCTTAACGTTAACTTAATATAACCGGTATATTATAGTAACCCGCTAGGAATTACTAAACCTAGGGTTATATAGTAGGTTAATAAAACTATCTATAAGCTTTACGAATCCCTTTAGCTTTAGTTTCTTAAGTTATTTAAAATACTTACTACGGTCGGCTTAACTTAATCTAAGGAGGAGCCTTATATCTTCTTTAACTTTAACCTTACCCTTCTTTTTTATATAGATAATATCTTTATCTTTTACTATAAGGACTATATTAAAGAAGCTAACGATATTATTAGTAAGATTAGGATAAGGTATAAGATAAAGGAAGCCCTTAAGCTTAAATACTTCCTTAATATCCGAGTTATTAAGGATAGGCTTAATAAGAAGCTATTTCTTATATTTGACGGCTACTTAAAGAAGGCCGCCGTAAGGTTCGGCTTTATCGATTCTAAGGTACTACTAACGATCCCTATCCCCGTTATCCTCCTACTTCCGACCGCCGAAGGCTAAGTTACTAAGTAGGAAGTCCGACTTATATAAAAGATAGCCGGAATAATCCTCTATACCTTTATTATAGTAAGAGCCGATATCGCCCGCACTACTATTAAGCTAGTTAAGTTCCTTTTAAATCCGTCGGAACCTTATTTTAAAGTAATATAGTAGTATATTAAGTACTTTTACATAATAAGGTATCTCTCGATCGTTTTTACCGGAACCTTAGACGAGGTACTGTAAGAGGTATTATAAGAGGGATTAAAAGAAGAAGAACCGGCCCTTACTATCTCGTTAAACGCTTCCTTCGCGGATAACTCCCGGACCCGTAAGTCCTCCTAAAGGTACCTCCTTAAGTTATTCGGTAGGCTTATCGTTTAGAAATCCTTTCGTTAGGATATAATTACTACCTTTACTACGGAGGCGGAGCTCCTAGCCCTATAAAGGACTATAAGAGAAAGTATAACCTTTAAACGCTTCTATAAGGAGATTATATTTAACCTAGGGTAGTTTTTAAGGATTAGCTATAATAATATCTAAACTATCTACCTTATCGTAAGCGTAGAAAAGGTTAAGACTTACCTTAACTATATAGATATCTAGAATATATAGTTAAAATAGGAATACGCTAAAGGGACCTTTACCGTAAAGTATCTCCCTACCGCCGATATACCTTCCGATAGGCTTACTAAAAACCTCCCCTTCTAGAAGTTTAAGAACTTTAGGAGGTACCTTAACCTTTAAAACCTTCGGCTCGCTATCGCTAAGCCGGAAGCCGGCGATAGTAACGACGGCGACTAGCTCGCTTAATACCGATAAGACTTTACGTTAATAAGGACCCCCTTTCTTTTATTTCTCCTTAGAAAAATATCTTACTACTATAGTTAAGATTACTTAGTAGTATATAACTATTACTACTAGCCTTATACTTTATTTCTAGGATTTAACCTCCTCTCCCTTTAGTTTTATAGCTATAATACTAAGAAACTAGGGGGTATATCGAGGGTTATAGGTCCGAATCGCCTCTTTAAGCTATACCTTAATATAGCTATACCTATAACCCCTTTATCTAACCCCTATTTCCTATTATCTATAGGTAAAACCGACTTTAGTTACTTACTTATATATAGCTTTTTAAATAAGCCGTTATTTAAGCCGTTATAGTATTATTCTAGGTACTGTAATAGGGCGGTAATTATATACGGTAGATAGAGGAAGATAGGGAGGATCTATAGGGACCTTTTGTATATAAATACTGGCTACGGAGCCCCCTTGGGCTCCTACTTCTAGAGAGATAGACTTAGCAATTCAAACACTCTTTGTAGCTACAAAACTCTAAGTAGTCTCTATCTTGCGCGCCGTACGGTATTACTACCATCATCACTTTGATCTCAGGGGCTGACAACATTAGGCCAGAGCGACAGCCCTTGTTTTCGATGCATTCGAGGCGAACGAGCTCCCTCCTCACCCATTTCCACTCAAAGAGTTGAGTGGCGACATCCGAAAACCAGACCTTAAGGACCTCAAGAGGGTGTTTGAGCTTCGGCATCTCGCCCGTTGCGTTGAGCAAATGTGTTTTAAGCGGGACCCCGGGTTGGGGACCGCAACACCACTCCTAGACAGAGAGTTTTACAAGCGTGATAACATCGCGTGCTTCCACACATCCATCTATCGGGTTCTTCTCGCCGGCGCCGTTCTTACTCGACCGTACTTGGAGCCCATGTTCTTGGCCCCTACCCAAGGACCTGCCGACCTGCTATTTCGATGGCAGCGCCGGGGCTTTTTCGAGGGACTGTTGCCTGAAGACATTGAGTACCTTGAGCGGTTTCCTGTCTACCGCTTGGAGGCAACCGACGACGAGTGGGAACCCGTGTTCGGCGACCTGGCGCGATGGCTCGTCGATGATGTCAAGAAAACGGCCTCACCTCTCGATCCAAGGTTCACAGGGGGGCGACCTCTGGGTCATCTCGCCCCCGACGAGAAAGGGTGTCTACAGGAGGTCGTCTTCTTTCTTGCCGCATACGAACACATGATCAGCAAGTTCTTCAACAACTACATTGCGAACCCAGAGGACGAAGACATAGATCCAGACACCCTCATACCGCCGCCGTTTCCGGGCGATGTACGGGACGTTTCGACAGCCATGTTTGGCATGTTTCGCCCCGAGAGGGTTTCGACTCCCGCCAAGGTTGAAGATGCATCACGCACTTGCCTCGTCAACTTCCCGCCTGGTCACTACCCTCGAGACAATAGCGTGTTTCCCAAGGTCTCGCCTTGGAATACAGATGTCAGGTGCCTGCTCCAGAGTCTGCAAGCAAGTTCTGGCCGACCTAACCGTCGGGACGACTGGCCCTCGCCCCCGCCGGAGCTGCGATTCGTCGAATTTGTTATGCGCAAGTTCTTTCGTGTCGGCTTCAGGGACAGGGTCTTTGAGGAGGAGAATCGTTGGTATATGGAGAATTATACCAACACGTTCCTTGATTGCCCTGATCTCTTTGGCGATCACTTTTTCCTGTATTGGGATGTGGCGAGCGCGATCCTTGCACCTTACCAAACCCCAGCGCTAAGTTACCGTAGAAATTCAGACTGGTAGCCCTTTCCACAAAGTTGTTCCGATTTCTCTTCCCCAACGTGTTCCCCCCTTTCCATGCCGATTTCTCACCTCGCATACATTGAGGGAAGGAGACTTCTCCTACGGGGATCCGGGGAGGATTTTACGTCTGTCGAAATTCACCCATGCCTCCGCCAGATTCATTGCATTGCAAGTAGCTTTGGACTACTATCAGGACGTTGGCACTAAATGCCAGTGATATATCCATTGCACGACGGTACTACCAGGCTCAACTTGGGGTGCCCAACTTGAAGCCCGGCGAGACCAACGAGAAGAAAGACAGTGTTCGGCCTTTCCAATTTTTGTATGCCTCTGTCGAACGGCCACTAACAACCAATGCGTGGTGTCGTACCACCCTCTCCAAAGCTCTTCGTTCCTTGCCTGCCCCAAGCCCACGCCATGACGTCATCGCACCTTTCAGACCACGCGGTCCAACAAGCACATGGGGAAACAACAAAACCCAACTCATGGGAGACCAAACATTCCATCCCAAACACAAAGCACTCTTGACAGCAAAAAAGAGCCGGAAAGAATGGCATTCATCACCACCCTCCTCGCCCTCGCCCTCGCGGCCCTCAGCATCTACGCCCTCATCCACCCCGCGCAGTCCATCCCCAAGCTCCAGCGCTACGAGTCCAAGGCCGAAAAGGCCGCCAAATGGAGCAACGTCGCCGACAACAAGCTCCGGCGCACGCGGTTCACCGTCGGGGCCGCGCTCGTCATGGTATGCCTCCCTCCTCCGGTCTAGTACCTCGCCTTGCTCATCCTCCTGCGACAGACCCTCGTCTCCGCGCTCAGCAGCTTGCAATACCTCCTGTATGGCGCCCCCGGGTTCAGCGTGTATGCCGTGGCGTGGGCGGGTGCCATGTGCGTCGCCGAGGTCAGGGTGTCGGAGTATGTGAGGCAGTTCTGGGCAAAGGAGGCCAAGGTGCCGATGATGGACGATTACAATGATGCGATTTCGGCTATGATGGCGACGACGCAGCTGTCGCAGGGTCTGGCGGCGGGGTGGGGGGCGATGGCGGTGTTGAAGTTGTTTGGGTATTGAGGGGTGGTTGGTTGGTGAGGTGACATGTCGGCCCGGGTCGACGGTGAGATGATGGAGTCATGTCGGGGTTTGCGTTGTGCTTTTCGGAGAGGACTTTGTGTTGCGTTACATTTGGATTTTCTTTTGGTGGTGTAGGGTCTGGATTGCTGAGAAAAGCTTCACTGATACAGTCTTCCTAGACGGCTTCGTGGAGCCACCTGGCAAATGATACAGAGAAACAACGCTGGGTATCGATTGAAATACTACAAAGATCAGTATGTCGGTCCATGCTGCCTCTGACTCGGCCGCCAGGTGTTATCCCCCGGAACCTCCGACATCCGGTTCGGCTGCCAGGAACTGTCCCCCGGAGCCTCTGGGGTTGGCGTGTTCGTCGGCATCTCGGCCGGGACCGTGTATTGATAGTGTGCCGCCGTTTCCGAAACGTACGCCTTGTGTGCCTTCACTTCCGCCTCCCCAGGATTGTCCCAATACACGCTCGGGGGTTGTCCCGGCGCGGACGATCCCTCGAGCTCTTGCGCCCCGGGTTTATGGCCCCTTTTCTTCCGCAGGACAATGATGCCCGCGATCATGACGATGATCAGTAGCATGCCAATCGAACCGCCCACGGCCGCGCCCACGATTGTGTTTGTCGAGACCCCTTCCTTGGTCGACGCTGCAGCTGAGGTGGAGCCAGGTCCGGAGGAGGCATCTGTCTCGTTTGGGGTCTTGTCGTTTGACGTCTGTGATGTCGAGGATCCTGGATCTGAGCCGGTTGGCGTAGCCGTCTATGACCAACGTGTGTCAGTGAACCTGAAGTTACGCGAATGCATCGGATCTGCCACTTACACTCGACTTATCATCCTCATTTCGATACCTCAACTGCACTCCGAATGCATTCAGTGCCCCGTTGTAGTTGGCCGTGTATCCAGTCGTCACGGCACTCAGCGTCTGAATCGATCCGCCATTGACAGTGACGGAGATGTGGTTCTGGAAGGACGCCCCCGAAAGGAAAGCTGACTTGCACACCAGCGTCTCCGCATGGGCGGGCAGGGTGTCTGGGTTGCACGTAAACCCCTTGCCGCCCTGAATGCTAAAACACACACGGCTTGTCAGCACCTCTCTCTATACCCCCCACCAGCCATTGGATTGGCGCTCATCCGTACCTCGGACAGCAGGTGATGATGGTCTCGGGCGCGGCGGACTCGGCGGTCGTCGTCACCCTGCCGCAGGCCGAGACAAAGCCGTACGGACAGATGCTGGCGGGCGAGAAGAAGGCGGTCCGCGCGGACGCGTAGTTGGGCGGGAAGCAGTCGCTCGTCCGCAGCGGCCCGGCGTAGTCGCCGCCAACAGCAGGCTGCTGGTAGAAGTCGGCAAAGGAGGCGGTACACGTCGCCGGCGGGGTGAAGGTCGTCGTCAGCGGACCTAGCGACATGTTGGGCTCGATGATGATGGCGCGGCACGGCTGGATGTGGTGATGTTGCGGAACAGAATGTTGGTGGGTTGAAGAGACCAAGATGGCGCGCGACGACGGCGTGGACGGCTTCCCACTCTCCCCTCCTCCTCCTCGCGATCAGACATCCCGGTCCCCGGGAGTCCGACGCAGGCTCGCAGGCACCGGTGATGCACCCATGGGTGTGGCGTTGAGCGACCGGGTCTCAATCGCTTGGCCGGGCTGAGTCGCCGGGGTCTTTGCCGGAATCGCACGGAACTGACCAACCAGCTCCGGTCGGCATCGGGTCCCTGGCGCCGGGAGGATGGCTTCAAACACAGCCACTGTTAGGCGCTGGGAAAGCTCAGGTGTTGTTGCTGGGCATCGCGGAGGCCAGCGCTAACAGAGGATCAGCGTGGCATCGGCAGGGGGTAGAAGGATTTCAAAGCGCTGAACCTTGCATGCGGTGGGAAATTGCGGCCCTTGAGCAGTCTCCCTCGAGACAGACGACACGGTCAAACGTTTTGCCCTTCCGCCTTTCGACGACATGCGAAAAACCTTGACGTTGAGACGGAAGTTGCCCGATGGACCAACTGCTGGAATTTATACATTTTTCCTGTCGGCCCTACCCTCCATGCGATCACCGTCCCGTTGATTCTCGTCGGTGTTTCGCTCCTGAGAATACAGAAGGATCCTGTTCACTGCCGCCGAAACCGACAGCATGGACACCTTCCATGAAAGCTTTGCCCCTTCCGTGGCTCAATGTTCCTTCCCAAATCCTGAATACCTGGCAGACCATGGAAACCGCGAGCTTGCGAAAAGAAGAATCGTCTCAAAGAAACCCCTAACCCTGGCCAACGAGCTTGTCGTTTCGCGCCTTTCGCAAGAACGACCGCCGCCAGCGACTCCACATGTGCTGGGTCCATGATTTAGAGCCGCATGGAATTTTCCTCTCCTCTCTTCTTCGCACCATTCACCAAACATCTTCATCATTCATCGCTACCCCGGACAATCCCCCCACACGCGCTCGCCGGCAACGCAAAGGCGGCCGCCACAGAGATCATGGCAGCAACACCAAAAAGCCTGAACATTGACGACCCCGCACCCCAAACCGCTCACCCCCCCGAGTCGCCGCCGAGTAGCTCGTCCACTGGCGATAGCGACGTCGACACCGACTCGGACAATGACCACGAGCACGAATTCGATACCCTTGTCTGCCAGTGGAACGTTTGCATCCACGAGTTACGACGGTTGCAAGAAGCCACCCCCGCATCGTCGCCCATCCATGGCCTCTCCGACTTGATCAAGGCCCAGCAACAGACCCTCGACAGGTTGCTGAAGAGGAAGGCGGCCGGCAAACTCTCTCACGAACACTACAATGGGTTCAAGGACTTTTGCTGGTACGACCGGTGGGCCGTCGTCAAAAAGTGCCAGGAACTCGTCTCGATCGAAAACATCAGCTTTCCACGGAACCCCCGCAAACCCGTGGCCCCTGGCGCCGGATGGATCCGCTATAAGGACAGCCCTTTGCACGAGAAGCCTGTGGTCATTGATGCTGTCGTCGACAACGGCGCCACCTGGCTCAAGTTCATGTCCATGTCGACGAGAAACCTCGAATTCCAGCTTGTGGTCGATATGGACGCCGAGAGCGATGACGATGACGAAACAGTCCACGTTCGGAGTGATAGCACCCAGACATGGAGCGATGCCGAGACAATTCAGCTTTCGAGTGCTAGCACCGAGAACGATTACGATACAACGATCGACTGGTCGGGGCACTCCGTTTTCGTCGAAACCATCATGAAGATCGTCAAAGCCGCGGAATGGAACCACTGCCCGCACGTTCACTTTGTACTTCCGCGCCTGGTCGAGGGCGAGTCCAACATCGTTGACACGTTGCTCAGCGACTTGCGGAAGAGGGACAGCGGTGCCGTCAAGATCACCATCAGCTGCGCCAACGGCAAGTTCCTGACCAGCGATGCGCCCGGACCGTCCGCCGCGATCCCAGTACTCGTCGATAGGCTTGAGCCCTTCGTGAGGGAAGATTGTCGCCGCCTCACACTCGTCGTCAACCTTGACCCGTCGGTACTCGCGTCGCTGGTGTCAGATCTCCACCACGGGCCCATACTACTCCAGCCCCTGGCGCAGCAAAAGCTAATTATCCAGACTCAATCTTCCCTCCCTAACGACGTCGAAGAGACCGGACAGGTTCCCCGGAACGAAATTCTGGCCAAGGTTTTGCTGCCCGCCTTGCGAGGACGGAAGCTTGTTTGTACAGAGTCCGCCGCCAAGTATTTCCGCAAGGTCATCGAAGCCATCTCCACGAGCTCGGAAGAAGTTCGCGCGTCACTGATCCTCCCACCTCAGGGGGCTGGACAAGTCCACGATAAGTTCAGGTTGCTTACCGAGTTCCAAAAATGGAGCAACGTCGCCATCCCGCACGACCTGCTCCTCCCCATCGCGATTGTGGACGACGTGACCCTCGATGAGGTCCAGCCCTTGGTGTCCTCCAACAAGCTCCCCCCGATGGCTTCACAAGTAGCGCGCGATCTTTCCCCGCTAAACCGTTCCATCTATCTGTATGGCTGGGCCAATGGCGTGACAACCATCACTGGTCATAGGGGGATCGATCGACAGGTCCAACTGTCAGTTGCCACACACTGGACACCGGATCCGAAAAACAAGCGGCCGCCCGACGTTTGGCACCGTCTTCTCAGTGGACACTTGTTTCTCCGCGACAAACCCAAGAATTGGCAGGACCTGATATCGTGTGTGGTCCCGGGTGGAGAGGTGCCGGCGGAACTGGTGAGATGGACGCTTCCTTGGACGACATGGGGCCGCGGTATCGACGCAAATGGCGTGCCGGACACTAAGACGTGGCCCGGTATCGGACATGAGGAAATGCTGGAGTATGGGAGGAAGACGGAGCGGCGAAAGCGAGACGGTGAAACGGCCGAAGGGGGGGCTTCTGAGTCTTGACTGGAGTAACATGAGCGAAACATCTGCGTCTATGCAGCAGCGTTAACAAACAGCGGGGTGATCCACCTCTCATCCACCTCTCTAGGCACATACAGAGTCGTACCTTTGAGCGTTTGTAAACTCACTTCACAAGAAACCCAACACCCCACCTGCAAAGCGTGACATCTCCCTCAACATTCGCCCCCCCCCCCTAACGCCACCCAACGAAGATGATGAAAATGAACAGCCATCAAAGACACGCTCTCTACTATCTAACATTAACTAATTATTATTTTATCTAGGTACCGATTCTTTCCCATGGTATCATCGTCTAAATGCTCCCAACCCCACTTCACTTGAAGCATCCAAACCCCCAACTCCATGGTATCATCCGTCCCGACTCCCAAGCCATGCGACTCCCTTTTCCCGCACCATATCCCATCCCTCATAAGCCTACACTCCTCGTCCCATTCCACCCCTCATCCCATCCCAACCAGCCCATTGCCCTCAGCCAAAGCCCAGTCATACCCAAATCCACCCATCACTCCCCAGTGCTCCCTTCCCGTCCCAACCCATCCCAACCCAACGACATCCCAGCATCATCATGACAATCCAACATGACCCTCTCAAGCAGAATCCGAATCATCAACCTGCTTCCCCGCCGCGCGCTTCTCCACATCAACGTCATCCCAGTCCTGGCCCGGGTTGCACTCCTCCCACCTCAAAAACTGAAGCAGCGCATAAAACCCGCTGGCCAGCAACCCACCGGCCACCGGCCCGACAAAGTAAATCCAAAAGTACCCCGGCCACCGCCCGCTGATGACAGCCGGCCCGAGGCTGCGCGCGGGGTTGAGCGACCCGCCCGTGAAGTTGATGCCTGTTTCGTCCTGTCAGCTCGATCCCAGATACACACACACACCGACAAGAAGGGCGCAACATACCAACCAGCTGCGTCAAGAAAAAGGCCGTGCCCACCGCCGCCGGCGCCATAAACGTCCCCTTGTGCTTCTCCACGCCCACCATCAAAATGACAAACACCAGCTCCGCCGTCAGAAACACCTCGATGAACAGCCCCTGCGGGACGCTCGCGCCCCCGCCCAGCGCCGTGTCCACGGCCGGCATCCCGTCGCCGGGGACCAGGCCCGCCGCCACCGCCGCCGCCGCGATGCCGCCGAGCAGCTGCGCGGCGACGACGCCCAGGCTGCGGGCCCACGAGCGCGCGGCGGGAGGGGTGATGACGAAGAGGGCGACGGTCACGGCGGGGTTGAAGGCGGCGCCGGTGATGCGGAAGAAGGCCCAGACGTTGGCGGTCAGGGAGAGGCCGAAGGCGAGGGCGACGAAGAGGAGGGTGAGGAGCGGCGGCGTCGTGGACGAGTACGAGGCGGTGATGGAGGCGCCGAGGAAGGCGAAGAGGAGGAAGAGGAAGGTGCCGGTGAATTCGCCGAGGATGGCGGTTAGGGTGGGCCGGTGGGGGGCGAGGGTGAGGGGGCGGAGGGAGGGCATTTTGAGGTTGGGGGGTTTTTTTTTTGGTTTCTTGGGGTGTTGAGGAGGGCGAGATGGTGAGGACTCGGGTTTGAGGCCCCTTTATGATGATGGGTTTGTGTGTGCGGTGAGTCCCGGAACCCTTAGTGTGTGTGAAAGTGCCAAAACAACGGCGGTGTGAGTGAAGAACTAAGAAGGGATTGGTCGAGTTGTGTGGATTAAGGAGAGTAAAGAACGGCGGCAAAAAGCACGAACGAAGGAGTGTGTCAAAAGGGAGAGAAGAAGCTCCAAGAACAAGAGCAACACCGCTCGCGAAACGAAAAAAACAAACAGAAGGTCTGGCAAAGAGAGAGAGAAAAAAAAGAGAAGCTCGACTTGCGACTCCGAGGCGGCATCGTGGGCTGATATGTGAAAAGCAGAGCATGGCGCCGCGAAATTACAGTCTGTGCGAAAAGGAAATTTCCATCCGTCCTAGGCTGATTTCGGCCTCGGGGCGCACCAAAGGGCTCGACCGGCCCCTGTAGCCCCCCTGTATTTCCGTTACGCAGCAACGCGCCACTGTTCCAATCTTTCGGTCCGCTGCTTCTTCGACGATGCTTCTTCGGCTGCGCCGTGGGAGGGAAATGTTTGGGTCGCACTTGGAGCAGGGGGGGTCGAAAATTTCTTGAGATGTGATGGACTTGTTGGAAGGGTGTTTGTCCTCCCTTTCTCGTGGTCGAGGCAAACTTGGTTGGACGCAAGTGGGTGTCCAGACGCTCTCCAGTGTCCTGTTCGATGTCGAATGTTCGTCGACTGACGAGCTGAAAAGCACATGGCCTTGGTGGGCCTCCCCAGGTTCGCGACCGGACTTCTCCGATTTCATGGGGACGCTAGCATGGTGGCTCGGGATCCGTCGGGTTTCATTGACGTGCTCCAATTGCATAAAGTGCAATTCTTTGCGGCAAGGGATGGCACAGAAATAGGCTTCACCCCGGAGGGGCGAAACCAGTGCCATCCCGGATCCGACGCGGCCCGGAAGGTGGGTCTGACTGCCCCTGGGACGCACCGGCATCCGGGGGCGGCCCGGCCCGAAGCCCCACTTCAATGGCCCGGGGTCCCGGAGATCGTCCCCATGTTGAACGGCCGAAATTTCTGCTGACAGAGAGACAGACATCTGCGACACTCTCCAGCAACTACGTCCCTATCTGCAGTTATCTCCGCTAGGATAAACAGACTTGTCCCCGACGCTGTTTCAGTGGTCACGGGACCCAAACTGGACACGGGGACACGCTCGATCAACGATGAGGTGAGAATATACACTCCATTCAAGCGACTGCGCCTTGCTTGATATTCCGCACATGTTGTTGAAAAGACGAGCCTTCATTTGCGTGGGGAAGGGCTAGAAAGTGTAGTGGGCATCCACCCCAGCCTTGAACCCTTGAACTTAGGTACCCAGGTAGTCATCCACTCTCACTCTGTGAGGACCAGCTACCTATCCCAGTGTACACAGTAGCGATGGCCGTAGATTCCGGACAAACTTTCTGCATTCCCACAGTACTAGATCGCCTATTTCATCCTAATATTAGTATTGGCCAAATCTGCGAAGAAGCGCTCCTGTTCGTCGTCGCTCCAGCTCTGGGATCGGACGCGCATGTCGAAACCGTAGCGCGTTAGAAGTTCATCAAGACTTTCAAGACTTTCAACAACGTCATCGTTCTCCGGCCCGGCATAGATATACGCTTGGCCTGGGACCGGGGATCTCAGTCCCTCCAATGCTTTTTTCTCAAGGCCAGCTTCGTCGTCATTGTGCAACTTCTCCTTCTCTCTGCTGGACGTCTCAGAGGGCTCGTGTACACAAGAACTACCCATTGTCGAATGTGTATTTCGGTGATTGATCGCATTGCATATTTCCGATTCAGCCATGCTTCCGTCCTCCGAGTCGTTAGACACTTTTGTCTCGTCCATAGAGAATACGTGCTGCTCATCGACATCCGTATTCATTGCATACTTTATGGTGTATGACATTGCGATGTCGTCCATGGACAATGACCTTGCGATGTCCAATACGTGCTGCCTATCGGCATCCGTTGGTATCGTATCCATTGCGTACATGTACTTCATGGTGTTTGACCTTGCGATGTCGTCCATGGATAATACGTGCTGCTCATCGACATCCGTTTCCATTGCGTACTTCATGGTGTATGATTTCAGTCCCTCCAATGCTTTTTTCTCAAGGCCAGCTTCGTCGTCATTGAGCAACTTCTCCTTTTTCCTGCTGGACATCTCAGAGGGCTCGTGTACACGAGATCCCCCCATTGTTGAATGCGCATTTGAGTCTTTGATCGCATTGGACATTTCCGACACAGTCCTCTTTCCGTCGTCGTTAGATCCATTCGTCTCGTCCACGGACAAGATATACCGTTCATCGACCTCGGTTTCCTGTGCGTGGCTTCTGGTGTACGACGCAGCGATTTCGCAGTATCTCCTGTAATCTTTGACATACGTCTCGGCAATTTCGGGGACAAGGGGATCCTCGACGTTGGGGGAGGCCAAGAGGCCACAGATGGCCGTTAGGATCGACGCGAGGCAGCTTTTGGTCGAGAACCACGATGTAGTGGCTGGGTTGATATGATGCCTAGCCATGGAGCCCTTGAGGTGGCTATCGCTCCACCATGCCTGATAGTCGGCGCAGATGTTACCGAGGCAGTCGATATTGGGATGGTAGACTCGGGTGATAAAGCGAAGCACGGGTGCCTGAGAGATTTCCGCCGTATGATAATGTACTTGGAGCCAGAAGATACCTCCTTCGTACGGAGTGTCGGGGGGGCCTTCGATGCTGGCGAGGATCTTGTCCATCCTATCTCCAAGGGTACGAGCACTTATGAAGGGGATTCCGGCGGCCTTGATGCTCCTCAGTTCAAGAAAGACCCTTCTAGCAACAGAGCCACCGGTATCGGCCTTCAAGAGTAGCCCCAATCCCTCGTTTGCCCATGCCGAGCCGTCCCTGGTCTTGATCTGTGCCATAGAGAGGCCATGTCGTGCCGCCCCGGAAGCAAAGCTGGGCTCTGGAGCTACAAACTTTCCATCTTTCATAATGTCCAGCATGATGCGTTGGTTCTGGGGTATGTTTTGGCGGCTGGGTGGACGTTGGCTTGATTCCAACTTGACGCTCCCTGGAATTTCGCCAACTTTGGCTTCTTGCCGTACTGATGTTGCTGCCTTCATGGCCTGGTGCAACGTCCTCTCGACCAGTTTTGTTCCGGAAGGTTCCTTGGGAGCTGTGTGGCAAGACGATGCCACTCGACTATCTGCTGTCTTGCCAGCGATCGAGTATCCAGAGTTGGTGAAGGGTGTCAGTCGGAAGCTGGAGGAATCGCATACCACACGCAATGACCAGGATGATCCAGGTGTAGACGAAACCTCGGCGAGAAGGCGCAGGCTGTCGGTGTCAGACACCAGACTGACTTCGTAGGCAAGGAGCTCTTCGTGCTGCAGTAGTGAGCCCAGTGGGATGGTGATGCCTTCTAAGGCTTCGATGAGATCCTTGATTTTCGTGATCAGGGCCTTGAAGTTTCCGAGGTCTCGAATAGCCCATTTCGTGACTTTCCAAGTGGACTGTTCTTTTTGATTCCTCCGGATGCGTTGTTTAAACGTATCGAAGGAGTTTTTGAACACCGTGAGGCCTTTCGAAACTGCAGGTTGTCCTTCATCTGTCCCTTCCTCTTCAGGGCTGTACCGGTTCGTCACAACATCGGCATCGGTCAATAGGCGGTGTAGGTGAAACAGCGCTTGTTCAATCGAAGGTCGGACCTCGGGGTGATCAACGAGAGTGTTGTATGGTCTGGTTTTGACGATTCTGCTCTCCGGTACGAGGCCCAAGGACTCGCCCCAGATCTTGAGACGAATTTGCAGGAGGGAGAGCTGGGTGCAGAGCAGGTCAAACTCGTTGCCGAACTCGCGACTGCGCACGATGATGTCGAAACTTTGGACGCAAGTCGAGAAGAGGGCGGCTACACCGAGAGCCACACCTGCGGCCTCCATGGTGGGCTTGATACCGCAGATGAATGACAAGGTGATGGAGAAAGGAGAGTGAAGGTTCTCGCGAGGCTTCAAAAGCGGGGTTTTTGAGTATCAAGTAGGTGAGTCCCCCACGTCTCGTCAGCCCCTTGGTGGTCCAGTGTGTGTGGCAGTGCGGGGGAGGATGGCATTCGAGGCGGGGGTCGGGCTGTGCGAATGATGGATGAGTCTCTGAGGGAGATAATAGGTCCATTGCATGCTGAATCGAGGCCCGTGGCAACGTGGACGTGCAACACGCCCTGCAGTTTGCCTTGAGTCGGTCAAAGTTGATGGCGAAGAAAAGGCAGACTCATTTCAGTTGGGACAGGATCGATTGGTGCGAAGAACTTGAAGGACAGAAATTTCGTGTGCAAGTAGGTGGCTGTTTCTTGTGGAAGGAGACTCAGCTTCGTGCCAGTACCCTACATCCATCTCATTGCCGAAAGCGCGGACATCGAGGACTTGGAAGTCGTAGCTGCGTGCCCGAGTCACTTCATCGAGCTGATCTTTCCCCTCTTGTCTCGGCATCACGCGATGAGTTGACGGCAAGAGTGGACCTCTTCAACTTTTCCCATGAAAATGAACTTACTGGACAATGACAGCGAATGCAATGCACTGGGACGTCTGCGATGCTCGATCGCGCCATTATTTTTCCAGTCCCCAATTGAGGGGGTCGGCCGATGCTCCCAAACAAAAGCGGGTCCTTCCCGGACCGGACCGGTCGGCGTCGGCACCGGGCCACGGCACAGGCAGACTCGAGGCAGAGAGGCAGACTCTCAGACAATTGCAAAGTGCACATTCACCGCCCAACGACGCAATTCCTCGGCTCTTTTGTCGTCTCCACGTCGCCATTCGCTGTGAGTTCTCGGCGATCTTTTGGTCAGCGGAGCGACCCACTGTCGCCTGCCAATCTACGTGGCAGCGTCGAGACCGCTCTTTCGATGCCCCATCCTCTCCACTCCGGCCACGTCAAGAATCACCACTTTTTTTGCGTCGTTCCTCGACGCGTCGCTCGACCAACCACGCAGTTTCTGCACCATGGAATCTGTGCCCAAGTGCGTCCTCCAACTTGGGATCGCAATTGACCAGAATTGACCAGCGACGGTCGCCCTGAAACACCGGACGCTACCTTGGTTCGTAGTAGTTCGGGCCGCAAAAGAGGACGTCTTGCACTGGGCGACGGCGACGATGCCCGAGACAGCCGTTGGACTGCGTTGGACCGATGCAGAGCGATGGCTTGGAGCCTCTGCTTGGTGCCATCTGGCAACCCAGCTCCGTCTAGCAGCCCAGCCTGACCCACAACAAGACAACAAGGGCCCCTGAATGGATGCATCGCGATGCCAACATGAAGGAATTCTCCAGCATGCACGCTTCCACCCAGCCATTTCCCCGGCCACTTGCACATGTGTGCGAGCAGCACGCAAGTCAAAAGGACCCAGTCCGACGGAGCTCGAGTTTGTTGTTTTGGACCAACTTCAATCCTCTCCATCCCCGTTTCCCCCGCAGTCCATCATCATCCCTCACAAACTGTTGTTGATTCGACATTGGGACAGAACAGCGAGCACTGCAACCATGGATTCCCACGGCGCCTCTTCCTCCCCCCTCGAGCACACCAACACATCCTCCCAAAAGCCAGAACTTGAAGACTGTAAGTTGGACGGGAACACACCCCTTCCAGTCCAACCCGACCCACCAACCGCTAACATGCACTTCACCAGCTGCGAGCCTCAAGGATGCCGCCTTCATCTACAGCAACTCGGCCCGCTCCGACCAGGTCATCACCGCCGACGGCCAGCAAAAGACCGTCGCCATGAACCACTTTGAAGCCAGCCCCCTGACCCCGCCGCGGACCCCCACCATCGCCAAGGCCGTCCCACCCTTTTCTCCCACATCCATCCCCACACCCGGCGACGAGGACCAGGACCCAGCAGAGGAACCCCCCACCGACCCCACCCCCCCAACCCCGAGCTCCAAAGCCACCCAGACCACCCCCTTCACCGACTCGGACCTCCTCCCCGCCCTCCAGTCCGCCCGCACCGAGCACCTCTGCCGCCTCGCCGACCTCTTCACCAACCTCACCGCCCTCGCCTCCACCCACGACACCACCCTCTCCACCCTCTACGCCAACAAGATCACCACCCTCGAGGCCCGCCTCGCCGCCCTCACCGCCCAGCACACGGCCCTGACGGCCCACCACGCCGCCGACCTCGCCGCGCTGCACGCCCAGCTCGCCCAGGCGCGCGACGACCACGCGCGCGAGACGCACGCGCGCGCCGAGGCCACCAACGCGCTGCTGGCGCGCAAGGACGAGCAGCTGGCGCGCAAGGACGAGGAGCTCGCGCGGGCGGTCGAGGCGGTGCGCGTCGAGATGGCGCGGCACGCCGAGGAGCGCGTGAGGGTGGTGATGGACGAGATGCACGCGCAGATGGAGGAGCGGGTGCGGGCGGCGCGCGAGGAGATGGCGGTGCTCGGGGACGAGCGGGTGGCGGCGGTCAAGGAGGAGGTGATGGCGCGGCAGAGGCGGACGGCGGGCCAGGGCGGGGGGCGGCGCGGCGAGGGCAAGGAGGGGCAGGCGTGGGCGGTGGCGAGGCTGTGGGGGGTTGGCGCGGGGCGGTCGAGGTGAGACGCTTTCTTTTTTGTTTCCTCTCTCTCCTTTTCCCTGGTGGATTTGGGGCCAACGCGCGACAAAGGCTTCTCGAGGTGCTGTGCGACTGTCTCCCGGCGCCGAGGCGGAGGGGGGGCAGCAGCTACGAGATGGAACCGTTGGTATATACTTCTCGTCTTGTCTTGTGGATCTTGTCGAGGTTTTTTCGCTACCATCGCGTGCGGAACTTGGAGCTCATTTGTGTTTTAGCACTTGGTAGCATAGCCAGACGGAGATAGACCTGGTGGCGAGACTGTCGGTCGAGCTGGAGGTGAGGTAGTTGAACAAGGTTGCCATCGCTGGGCACGAGTGGGGATGAAGTTGGAGTTGGATATACGGCTTGGTGGTGGATACTTTCTTTTGTGCACATGGGTATTGGATCATGGATGGGAATTTGGGAACATAGGACATACGCATGGACGGGGTGTTATGGACATGGCATGGGTTTGGTACAACCAGATTGAAATTTACACCAACACTTTTTTTTGACACCTTCAGTTGGAGGAACATTGTCCTTACAACTGAACAGTTGTCCTTGCAACTTGGAATATTTGTTCCCCCTTTTGTTTCGACCTTTCAACTCCAGATGCAGCCAATTACCGAGATATATCTCTTCAAGGTCACACATTCCAAATGACGTCGGCTGTCTCCTCAACAACCCGCCGTCATAACCGACAACTCGTGCTTGGCATTACAGCCTTTTCAGGGTGGTGGTCACACCAAATGCTCACCGATTCAAGCTGAGAATGATTTGGGGGTTGGTGGCGTCCACTCAGGGGAAAGTCTCCCCCCATTCCTCGGTCTGAGTCGCTAACAGCAAGACTGTGATCTTGGAGACGACCGTGGGAGCAGCTTGGTACCCGATGTTAGTAAAGGTTTGCAAATGCAAGGATCTTGTGTGAAATGTTTGGTCTGAGATCAAGAAGGGCTTCAAAATAATCCGTAAGAGAGTGTGGATTCTTGAAGTTGAGAATACTATGCCCTACTAATCCACTTTCGCTTCTCGACTTTTAAAGTTCAGCTGGACCCTCCCAGCAACACTGCCCGATGCGTCTCGTCTCCCCTCCATTGAGATCTCTCGCGAATCGAGCTGAAGCTTCCGAACGGGCCCATGACAGTTCTCGTCCAGCGCAATGGCGCATAACGCGTTCCCCTCCCCTGACAAGCTGCATAAGCTCAGCCACATCCGCTTTGGGACGAGCTGAAAATGAGAAAAAAAAAACAGAGTCACGCTCAAGTCAGGTCGACGTCCATTTTCGCGCCCTGCCCAGCTCTTCTTTTTTTCCCAATGTCTTTTCTGCCAGCTCCCCAAAAACAACACGCTCGCGAGGAGCTTCCGTCGCCGAAAGCGTCACGGTCCCCGAGCGCAAGCACACCGTCCGTACCATGAGCGACTCCATCCCCGAGAGGCCCCAGTCCTCCTTTACGAGCCGGCGACCGGCCGCGTCTAATTTGCCGCACTTCTCCCTCCCGCCCCCGCCCGACGCCCACGTCCCGGCGGCCAAGACGTCGGCCACCATGAGCGGAGCATCCCGCCAGGATTTCGGAGGCTCTGCCGCAGCGTCGCACTCATCCACACCAGCATACCCACAAGTGACCGGCTCATGGCCGACTCCGCTCGGGCGAATGCCGAGCGCCTACGGCACCTACAACACACAAGGCTCCCAAGACCTCGGCCAGGCCCAGCAGCTGCCCAAGGTCCACTCGCCATTGCCCTTTCAACAATACCTGTCCTCGATGAGCAACAACCCCTTCCCTGGCGCCGGACAACCCACACCATCACCAAGAGACGGCGACGCGGGTGCACCCACCCAGCAGCCATCTGCACCCCGCAACGACGACGACCCCTCCAACCCCCAGCCCTTCCCGACCGCCGCGCAGTACCAACTCCCCGGCTACACCAACTACCGCCAACCACCATCCCCAGGGTACTACTATCCCGCCTCCACAACCCCCCAGCAAGCCTCCTTCCCCTCCTTCCCCCAACCGCAACCATCGCCAACCATCCCCTCCCCCACCGGCGGCCCCTCCTCCTCAACCTACCGCAGCACGCCCATCGTCCCCTCCTCCTACCCCTCCCACCCGAGCCCGAAGCTCCCCGGCCCCGGCCCCGGCCCGACCGAGAACAACCCCCGCCCCGGCCTCTCCCCCCACCTTGGTGGTGGTGGCGGCGGCCCCTCCCCCCTCGGCGGCCTCCCCGGCATGGGCCCCCCACCACCCCACCTCCAGCCCCCGCCGCATCTCACCCACCCGCCACCACCCAGCCCGAACCCCCACCAACATCACCAACCCCCCCCCTGGCCAGGCCTCTCCCGCCCCCTCCACCCGCACATGCACCACCACCCCACCGCCTCCCACGGCCCCGTCATGTCCAACCTCCACCAGCCCGGCACGCCCATGTCGCTGGTCCCGGGAGGGGGCGGCGGGGGCGGGAGCCAGCACTTTGGCTACGGACAGCCGTCGGCATTTCGGATGACGCAGTGCGGCAGCGGCGGGGGTTACGGCCAAGGGGGCGGGACGAGCGGCAGCGGGGCAAACCAGGACCGGCCGTTCAAGTGCGACCAGTGCCCGCAGTCGTTTAATCGGAACCATGATCTGAAGAGGCATAAGCGGATACACTTGCCGGTGAAGCCGTTTCCTTGTGGGGTTTGCGAGAAGAGTTTTTCGAGGAAGGATGCGTTGAAGGTTTGTTTTTGGTTTCTGCTCTGTGGTGCTTGGTTTGGGTGGGTTGTGCTGACCTGGAAGCTACAGAGGCATCGGCTTGTCAAGGAGTGTGGGGGGAAGACGGGGGCAAAGGTGGCGGCGGCGATGGGGGAGGGGGGGGAGGACGAGGAGGGGGAGTCGCCGCCGCCGTCGGCGGGGGGTGGGTTTGGGGAGGGGCAGGTGATGAAGGTTGAGATGGTCGAGGGGCAGGGGGGAGGAGGGGGGGATGGGCAAGGTGTGTATTGATGTCTTTTGGGTATGTGCTGTGATTATGGGGTTGGAGGGTTGACACTCGGCGTTGGGGGTAGATTGATGGTTGGTTTTGGAGGATAATACGGTGTCACGGGTGTATTCGGGAATGGGAGAGGGGGCGGGGAGAAGGGATTGTCCGCCGAGTGCTGGACCCCTCAAAGGCAACGCTTGCCTGGCAGGAAGAGCAATGTGAATGGACCGCAGACCGGCCGGGTCCGGAGCCGATGGTGAGCGAGTCTACAGAGTTGTCAAAACGCCATGGTACGTACCAGTGGCAGGTACCCTTGCTGGCCCGAACGTGAAGAATGCGCAGACCAGGCAGGACGTTCATTCACTGTCTAGCCTCACCGATCATCATGTTGACACTCCCAGTCTACAACTCCGAGTCCTCGGGAGTCGAGCCGCTGTGGGAAGCGCTCGTCCACAAGAAGGGCACGGGCATGGCTTGGGCCGGAAATCATCGGTCGTGTCAAGAAGGCCCAAGTGTTGATGATCTGCAGCCGTTTGGTGTGAGAGAGAGACCCCTGGGCCCAGGGGGCTGGGTCCGGGGTTGGGTTGTGGGATTTTGACATGTTTCCAAGGGGTTGAAGAATAAATTGTGCGACACCGAACCTACACCGGAGGACAGCGAAAACCTGGTCTCATCGAACGATGGCAGGGTTGGCAAGGAGTTGGCGAGGCGGTGGGAGCTGCTGATTTATCAAAAGACGACAAGTCAGAAACTTAGCGGGTGTTTTTTCTTCTCAGCTTGGACTTGTGGGACAGGATGAGGGAAAAAGAGGGGAGGGGCCTAAGCCTCGAGGGGAAAGAGGAGGAGAGCCATGAAAATTGAAATTCCACATCACTCTTGCCGGCGAGCCATGCCCGTTTCGTTCTGCCCCGCCCCCTCTCTCCCCAAACTCCCACTGCGACTGCAGGCTCCCAAGACCACAAGATATGACGGAAGGCGGGCAGGCTGTTAGGGTGGAAGGCGGGATGGTGGGGGCCTCCGGTTCGTCCGGCCCACGTGCTCCGGACCACTTGCAACCGGGAATCCTCGCGCTACTGTGCGGAAGCACTTGCCTGGCATTCCGGATTGTCAAAGTGGAGTCCAAATCAACAGCGCACGGGAGCGCCTTCCGTGAGCAATGATATGACAAACGGGCGGCAGCAGCAGATTGCAGTGGTGAGGGCAACTGCAATGCATTATCGACTGGGCTTGTTCCTCCATTTTCGCTCTTTTCGCTCCTTCGCGTGCCGAATAATCGCTGGTGGGATGCACGAGACAGAATTAAGGGTGCAAGGGCAGGGTTGCGCCATTGGCCCCCCTCCTTCTCCTCCCCTTCCCTCTTCGGTGACGATAGGCACACGGAGGTACAGTGCGGCCAATACATAATGCAGCCCAGCCCGGCGTTGGGCTCCCGCGTCTTGGAGACTCTTTGAAATTTTGGTCCCCAACCACGAGCAGACTCACCGCCATCGGTCGCTCCCCCCGTCGCTGATCTCACCCTCACCGTCACCCTCACGTCCTTCGCAAACATGTCGTCCCCACCCAAGGCAGCCAGTCCCAAGGGAGTGAGCCCGCGTGCCTTGTCCCCTCAGAATACCGGCGCTGTGGTTGTAGGTTCCATGCATTGTCAATCGATGGGGTGGGTATTTGTGGGAAAGGAAAATTGACCAATCGTGGGGTTGTAGCAGGGGCCTCTGGAAGTTGACGATGCTGACGATGCTGCTGATTCCATCTACGGGGTACGTGCTCGCTTCCTTTACACATTGCTGAGCTGAGTCTCAATCTCATGACCGTGTAGGATGGCGAGAGCGATACCACGTCTATTTCCTCCAGCATCTTCAAGTTTCGCGAGGAGAATGGTCGCACATATCACGCATACAAGGCTGGTGGTGAGTTTGTCGGGGGAGAGACCTTGAAACAACACTGACCGGCCAATGAACAGCCTACTTTATGCCCAACGACCCGGTGAGCACAGTCCCAGTCTCGAGCCATCACCACCTTTGCTAACAATCCTTGAGACGGAAACCAACCGTCTAGGTGTGTAACCCCGCGAAGAGAACCCAGGCCGCACTGACACTCCAGTCCAGACCTTCAGCACAATCTCTGCATCCTCAGCCAGGAGAACAGGCTCTTCACGGCACCCATCTCCGCAGACAAACCGCCGAAGCGGGTTCTGGATGCGGGCACCGGAACTGGCATTTGGGCCATCGAGTTTGGTGAGTCCCACCAGACGCAGACCATCTCGACTCACCATCGCTAACAACGACGGCTAGCCGACCAGTTCCCCGAGTCCGCCGTTGTCGGTGTTGACTTGAGCCCAATTCAGCCCGACTTGTATGCCCCATCTCCCCACCCATATCTGGACTGCACGCCATGCTGACCACTTCCAGCGTCCCCCCAAATGTCGAGTTCTTTGTCGACGACCTCGAGGAGGACTGGACTTACCACAGCCCCTTCGACTTTATCTACATGCGTCTTCTCACTGGTTCCATCTTGAACTGGCCCAAGCTGTTCGGCCAGGCCTTCAAGTACTTGCTCCACCCCCTTTTCCACTCGTCTCCTAGCTCACACGACCAGGAACCTCAACCCGGGCGGCTACATCGAACTCTACGACACACTGAACCCCTTGACCTCGGACGACGGTACACTCCCCGCCGACTCGGCGATCCTCAAGTGGAACCGGCTCCTGGTGGAGGCATCTCAGAAGATCAACCGGCCCCTGGACTCCCTGATCAAGTACAAGGAGCAGCTCACCGACGCCGGCTTTGTCAACATTGTCGAGAGCCGCTTCAAGTGGCCGATGAACACGTGGCCCAAGGATCCCCACCACAAGCTCTGCGGTGCATGGACCCACGAGAACTTTCTCCAGGGCGTGCAGGGCGTCAGTTTGATGCTCTTCACCAGCGTCCTGGGCTGGTCCAAGGAAGAGATCGAGATCCTGCTCATCGACGTCCGCAAGGATGTCAAAAACAGACAGATTCACGCCTACTGGCCTGTGTGAGTGTCCCATCATCCCCCATCTGCGACCGTAACAGCCTCTAACCACGGAATCAGACATGTCGTATATGCCCAGAAGCCCGAGGCTTCGTGAGGAACAATTCTGCTCGAGCATGCATTTGGGTAGTTGCGTTTCCAGGTTACGTCCGAGTCACGATCTTTGCGATTTCTGCGTCGATATCCACAACCATAATGCGAAGACAATTTTTCATCCTTTCTGTGCTTGAGATCCTGTCCACCTGTTCAAGCAAATCCTAGGCCCCACAAGCCCTTCATCCCCTGGGAAGCTTAAGATGATGCCTAGACGCAGGAATCCCACGAGTTTAGCGTCAACTTGAAATGTTTGAGCCGCATCACTCATCTCTCGATTGGCCACGGCGCACTGGGTGTGACACTGTTGAGGGAGGGCTGACTGAATCTAGCGCAGGAGTTGCACAAAACTTTGCCATTGGCCCAAGACGCGCTCCCGGCGCTTGCTGTTGTTGTTGCCAAACCACCTCGGCCCCTTTTCCGGCCACCCACGAACCCAGCCGCCTAGACGTCACGGACGTCTACTCCATAACCGCCGACCAACAATGATAAAGAGGCCAAGCCTCTGGTCCGGTGCGACACCAGACGCCAATTGCCACACTTTGAACACTCTGTTTGAATCCACGGTCTCAAACACAACCGACCATGTCGCTTGTTCCGAACCCATAACGGCAGTCCTGGTGACAGCATGTTGTCAAAATGTGCATACGATTGCTTCCAGGTGGACGGGAAGCTGGAGGCGTATCCTGATGTCAGTGGTCCAGGAGTAAGTCGGCTTACCTGTCTACTGTCTTGACCTGATGGCTGACGTGACACAGGTCTTGATCGGCTTCCTCGGCACTGCATGGTTCGGCGTGTTTCTGGTAGTGCTGCAGTATTTTATCGCTTTTGATCCCTCAAAAGACCAGTTCGTTGCTGGCAGCGAACAACCTAATAGCTCGAGCGAGAGCATATACCTCCCTAATCTCGTCGACGAGGTGGCGACTTGGCCGAGCCGAAAGGTCAAGGAGGCATTGAGACGGCGCGGCAAATCAGAGGGACTGCTTCACAAGTACCTCGTTGAACGTCCAGCATGGCAGGCAGGATTCGAGAGGGTAAGCATGCATGGCTTCCAAGCAAAGCTTTCACCCTCTGACAAACCAGGTCCTCCTCTCCATGGCCGACGTCCAGACCGTCACCGGACTCGGCATTCTCCTGAGCGGCTACAGCGACCTCACGTGCTTCATCTCCGCCTACCACTGGCAGGTCATCGTCTACCTCGCCTGGCTCTCCAACACGACGCACATTGCCTGCCTCTCGGCTTGCCGCGCCTACCTCTTCCGCCACCAGCTTCAGCGCAACATCCGCCTCTTCTTCATGTTCCTCCTCTGGGTCGGCCTCCTCGGAGCCATGATCCCCACGGCCTACTTCAACTGGCGACCCGTCGAGCCCTCGGCCGCCCAGCCGTGGTCCAGCGCCCGGTGCTTCTACGACCAGGCGGTTGCCAAGGCACTGTACAATGAAACCTTTTGCGTGCTGAACCGGTGGACAGGCGACGAGATTCCCACCGACGGGACCGTCCCGGGGAGCACCTGCTGGACATACTCGCTGGGGCAGTCCTCGGCGTTTTCGTCGGCCATCTTATCTGGCCTGGTGCTGGGGCTGGGAAGCATGTTCAGTGTGGCGAGGCTGACGCGGTCGACGTCGGAGTTTGGAAAGGTCCATGTGCGGCGCAGAGTCAGTGGGTGGACGAAACGCCTGTTGGTTGCGGCGATGGATAAGAATGCAAGGGAAGGGGTCGAGTCGAAGAGGTGGAGGCTGGCGAGGGAAGTGTTTATCATTTTGCCTCTGACGACAGTGTATCTGACGGGGAAGCTGATTGCCGATTTGTTGACGTCAGAGATTGTCGGTGTAAGTGCCCCTCTCGCCTCACTCCGATCTGGATCCCTCTGACACCTTTCAGATCGTCTGGCTTGCCGTCTCGGCCGTGTGGGGAACGGTCCAGCTGCAGTACACGCGCAACTCGGTCGACGTACAGGAGGGCGAGTGGGGTTTCGGCCAGCTCCTATCCGTCTTTCTGCTCCTGGGTCCGGTCATCTCGGCGGTCGAAGTCGTCTACACAACGCCCAAGACGCCGGTCGCCACCCCTACCCCCATCATCGACGACACCCCCGAGTCCGACTCGGACATGCCGAAATCTCACATGAGCTCTCCGAGCCTCCCATCCTCTTCCCGTCCTAAGGAACCAACGTCAACACCCCAACCCCAAGCCCATCCCGACCCACCACCTAACCTCCCCATCTCAATAATCCACATCCTCCCCCTCTACCACACCCCCACCTCCCCCACCTCACCAAAGACTACAACCTGCCCCGACCCCCGCCCTCCCCCACCACCAACCTCACCCCCATCAGCCTCCCTCGCCGCCCTCCAAGCCCACTACAGCCCCTCCTTCCTCGCCGCAACCCTCACCCTCGCCGCCGCGCAAATCCTCGTCCCCTTCCTGCAATCCGCGCAACAGCTCACGGCGTACTGGTCCGTCTCGTTCATCTTCAACATTGCCGTCTCGACCGTCTTCGGCGTCGTCGTCGGCAACTACTTTTTGTTCGGGGCCGTGTGGCTCGCGACCGAGGCGGGGTACGGGCGGCGGGCGCTGACGGGGGTGGGGTGGTGCTTTCGGAGGGGGGAGGGGGCGGAGGGGGCGTTTGCGCTGGGGCGGGGCGTGGCGATGGTGGTGCTGGGGGCGGGGTGCACGGTTGTGACGTGTTTGAGTATTGTGGATAGTAAGAGGTTTTGGGATGTGAAGGGGGATTTTGGGTATCTTGCCGGGGTGTTGGGGGGGTATGTGGTTTGGGGGGTGGGGGTTGTTGTTTGGGGGAGGTGATGGTTGCGTTGAGGGTTTTGGCGTTTGGAGGCGTTTTGGAGGGAGCATTGGGTGCATTTTCAGGAGCATCAGCGAACATCATGGGGTTGGAGCATTAGAATCGTGTTGAATTGCATCAGACTGCGAGATATGTGGGAGCCTAGGCCCTATGATGGATCTATCTGGGAAGAGTGACCGCCTTTGAAACCCGGAGTCAAGCGGGAGCTGTCCTTGGAAAATCATGGCCTCTGAGCACATGACCTCCCCCCCCATATAGGTTCAGATTTTCACACCACATTGTACAGTTGGGTCTCACCAAAGGTAGCCGACCTTGGCCGAGTGGAAGTGCGTTGCGCCGCCGTAACTGCCGGCACTAGACCAACCTACAAATCGTTCGTCAGGATTCGCCGGCGACTCTACACGGTTTGGGTTCGATCCTGCCTTGGGCAAGCAGGGTTGAATTTTTTGTCTTTTTTTTCTATCTTGGGGCACTTCCCCGTCTCTCTCCGAAGGAGGAACAAATTCTTCATTCTCAGACTTGTCAAGGATCTTCTTGCCATCAATTTGAACCTCTTCCTCCCCCATCAACCCTGCTTCGCCTTATACTCCCTCAAAAAGGTCTCAAAGTCCACCAACTCAATCCCCCTCTGGAAATTCAACGTCGCCTCCTTCTCCCACGCCGTACCCACCCCCCTCCCAAACACCGCCCGATACTCATCCATCCCATCCCCTCCCTCCTCCACCCTCCTCTTCAACTCCTCATCCCCCAGCACCGCCCTCTCCAGCCCCTCCTCCCCATACACCCTCCCGACCACGCCTGCCACCTCCCCATACGAAAGCGTATCCCCCGCCACAAACACCACCCTCTCCCCCGGCGGATCAAACACCACCTCCGCCACCATCCTCCCCACGTCCCCCGTCGCCGTCATACTCACCCTCCTCTCCCACCCCCCCAGCGCCGTCACCTTACTCCTCGCCCCCGCCACCTCCAAAACCCCAAACCCCACTGCAGGATCAACCAAAAACTCCATAAACACCCCCGTCGAAACAACAGTCCACTCCGTCCTCACCTGCGCAGCAAGCATCCCCCGCACGTCAAGCTGCTCGTCAAACAACCCCTTCCCGCTCCCCCGCCCGATGGCGGCGTAGTCGAGCCCAAACTGCCAGGGGATGTAGCGCTTGACGCCGGCGGCGAGGGCGGCGCGCGCGAGACGGGTTTGGGTGCCGGGCGGGAGGGAGAAGCCGGTGGTGGTGATGATGGTGTGGAAGGGGGCGAGGAGGGCGGTGAGGGCGGGGAGGGGGGTGGTGAGGATGTCGGTGGGGAGGAGGGTGGTGTGCGGTGGGAGGGGGGTGGGGGTGGGGGAGGGGCGGCGGAGGATGGTCAGGTGGGTGTGGGAGGGGTGGTAGGAGGGGTGGGAGGTGAGGGCGGTGAGGAGGGAGGTGCCGAGGGAGCCGTGGCCGATGAGGAGGATGGTGGGGGGTGGGGGTGGGGTGGGCATTTTTGTTTGCGGGTTGGGGGTTGTGGTGGCTGGGTTGGTGGTTCAGTGGTGGTGGTGAAGGTGTGAGGTGTTGGTGATGGGGTTCCGGGTGTCTTTATGGTGGAACGCTTGTTTGTAAGCAGATGTTGCTCAGAGTTTATGTCATTTCGGAGGTTCGCAATCAGGTTCGAGATTGGCAAGTTTCTGCGACGCGCGGGATGGAGATGGACAAATCCGAGCCCTAAACCCGAGTCCGGATTCCCGAGGTGATCGACACTGCAGGTTCAGCAAAATATCCGCCAAGAACGTTGATCATTGGATCTAGAATCTAGATGGAGAGACTGCTTCGAGCGCATTCGATGTTGTTGATAACTGAAAGTGAAACATGGTGAAAGTGAAAGAAAACCCATGGGTATCCGGGCCTTGTAACTCCAACCTGCATCCAATCCGATATGCCCATTAATTCCCTTGGTGATGATTCCCCAAACTCCAAGCCAGACAAAAGAAATCCTGTGCACATTACGTCTTCGACCCGCCACCAACATGAACTTCCCCTTCCTCCCCGTCACTCTTTCCCGAACTTTTATCCCCCCCCTCCACCGTCGTCGTCGACGCCTTCGCATCACTCTTCCCAACACTCCCCTCGGCCCCATGACGTCCCACCTCAACATCACTCGGCGGACTCCACACCCGCCTCCCCCCCTCATCCGGCCACGCGCCACTCGCCATGACATACGCGCCCGAGCTGATCCTGTTGATGTCCCTCACCGTCGGCCCAAACGTCGGCAGCCCGAACCGCCCCAGCAGGCGCTCGACCGGGCCCTTGAGCAGCGGCGCGCACGCCGCGATGATGATGATGGTCTCCTCCAGCCGGCACCACAGCAGCTCGGGCGCGAGCTGCCAGAAGAAGTCGCTGGACCGGAAGTCGTAGACGACCATGTAGTAGACCTTGGGCCCGCCGCAGGCCGTGGCGAGCAGGCACGAGGCCATGAGGACGATGACGAGCGTCTTTTCGACGGCGGAGCGCGACATGCGCCAGACGAGAAACATGGGGAGGGCCGAGCAGATGAGGTCGCTGAGGATGGAGAGGCCTGGGGGAAGGGGAGGGGATCAGTTTGGTCCTGAGCAGAGGGGAGAAGGAGGTGGGAGGTACCCATCAGGATATACGTCGACGTCAGCACCATGGCCTTGCTCATGCACCGCGAGCCGCCCTCGCCCATCAGCACCGACTTGCACTGCACCAGCTGGACGATCTCGTAGACGACGACGTAGCCGACCTGGGCGGCGATGATGGCCCAGATGGCGACGCGCCAGGCGCGCGCCGTCGTGAAGCGCAGCAGCAGCACGGCGATGGAGATGCGCGCAAACGCCGACACGACCACGCCCGTCATGTAGACGCCCAGGAGGTAGCGGTGGATCATGAAGGTGTCGTGCGGGCCGATGTAGTGGTTGTGGCGCCCGAGCCCGTGGCCGATGGCCACGATGTAGAAGGCCAGCGACACGGTCTTGCACGCCATGGCGATGGTGATGAGGTAGTCGGTCGTCGTCATGGTGAAGCGCGGCCATAGTCGGGTCCAGATCCGCAGGGACCAGACGATGACGGCGACGGCGTAGAAGGGAAGGACGATGGCGAGGTGGACGGGGGAGATGTTTTCGTCGGGTGGGATGGGCTTCTCGGGGGTGGACATGGTCGAGGTTGGTCGTGAGCGTCGTCTGCGGTTCGGGTAGCAGTGTTATTGTCTCCCTCCAGCGGAGCCACCAGTTGGGAGCGCCGGTGTCATCGGCGAGACGGAAGTGTGTCAGACACAGGAAAGCACGCCAGTCGGGTTGGTGTCGTCCTGGTGAAGGATGGATGTGTTCAACGGCGCTGCTGTGCAACGCGCCTCGGGGTCAGGGGAGCGTTGGACATGAGTGGGATGGGAAAGGGGAGGCCCCCACAGAAGAAGAGAAAAGACCGAATTCAGTCGGACGGGTCGCCAAGGGGAGGCGCGGGATGGGATACCAGAATCGTCCGCCTCGGTTCCCTTTCGGTCTGGCTCTGGTGTGACCGGTGAGGAGGACTACATGTACCGAGAAAGTCTGCCTTGGCCCTTCACTCGCCGGTGGTTGTGGGAATCATGGAATGATCCTCCAGGCGCAATGCAACCCAATGTCCAGAGGAGCGGTTCATCACCAAAGACCAGTTGTCGGCCCGCAGGACACTGGCAGCAGAATCGGCCCCAACGCCCCCCAGGTTGGTCACCAGTCCGTCAGCTCCCCGGGCTGTATTCCCCGGTGCCGGGGCCCCTGACCCGCTCCCGGGCGCTGGCCAGTCCCAGCGCAGCGGACCGCTGTGGCGTGTGCCGCCCGGGGACTGCCGCCGTTCTTGATTGGCCCCCTGGACTTGTTGCGCGTGAAGGATTGCCAACCCTGCGTGTGCCGTACGCGGCGTCGAGGGGCTCGGGGACGTGATCCAATGCCCTGCCGCTCTTGTCGGAGGCAGAGTGGCATCGCGTGGCCCGGCGAGTACGAGCTGCTGCCGGCAGTTGTGTTGAAGACGAAGGGATGGCATTTTGCCCTTTTCCATCAAGTGCGAATAAGGTTTTAAGCTTCTTTCAAGTCTGAAATTCAGTCAGCGCTACTATCTGAATGTGACCCGAGCAAACCCTGCCAAAATGGAGAGACTTGTCTCGGCAAGCACAACCGAGTCGGAAACCGGAAATAGACGCGAGACAGGGGTGGTTCAGGGGTATTCCACGTCGAGTCGACGACATCTTTCGTGGACCGGACCAAGACCAAGAGGACCGTAGCCAAGAAATTGATATATGGCCAAGGCAATATAACATCTTGGCTTCGACATGTTGGACTTGTGTGTGTTTGGACTTGATTTGAAGGTACTCCGTAGAGCACTCCGGGAACAAAGCCCCCATCTAGGGGGCGATCCAGTGAAGTCTTGAACGTGTCATTCTATTCCAGACAACATGGTCATTTCTCAGTCTTCTCAACTCCTCGTGTACAATATTTCCACTTTCAGCCTCTCCTCCAAGTCTCCGACTCAGCATTTGAACTGTTCACATCATTAGCATCACGTCAGACCCCCTTTATCCTCGCCCAACTTACCACCTTGGGACCCGGAATAACATAGTTGCTCGCGCCACCGCCGTAAACCTGCGCCATTCATCAGCCCACGAGCTCAACCATGGTTCGATGCTTCAGACAGGGGGGCTTACATTCGCCGTGAACCCAGGATCGGTGGCCTTGAACGCCCCTGGAATCGACACAGTCGGCGAGGGCGTCGTGCTGCCGCCGCCCGTGACCTTGATTTGCGCACAGCTTATCTGTGGGAATTTGGTGTCAGTATTGGAAAGAATTTAGGGGAAAACCGGGGTAGCGGGAGCACCGGGAGCTCGATCTAGTACGTACTAGGACAATGTGTTAGCAAAGGACGGCCATCAAGGTCATGCATTTCACATACCGTAGAACTGCGGTGCCGCACCGGGGTTGTGGATTCCCAGCTGCTGGATGCGAAGCAGATATTCACCATCGGGGATGCACTTGGGGATGTTGGACGTGTAGGCGTCTGGACGGGGATCAGTGATGTGCATCAGGACAGGAGGGTGCTACTCACTTGCGAGGTTCCAGTTGGAGCCACTCGGGCCTGTTACAAGCGTCAGTGTTGGTCCCATATCAATCCAGTCCTCAAGAGTCGAGACTCACCCCAGTCGTTGAACTTGAACCACTGCCCGCTTCCGTCATAGTCCGCCACGAGCCCCGGTGCCTTGGACATGTACCTGTTTCAGTCAGTCCCACCGTCCACTCATTAGTACCAGACCGAAAGGGGGCACGAACAGCGAAGTCGGCCCAACATGGTACACGGCCGTGTCGAGATAAAAGGTAAACGAATCGCCCGCCTTGACGGTCAGCGTCTCGGTGCCGTTGCTCGTGAGCCCTCCAACATTGCACCGCAGGTCCTTGGACGCCAGATCGGTGACGGGCCCATTCTGCAGCCACGCCGGGTTGCTGTTCTTGCGCACGTACTTCCACAGCCCGTGCTTGGTGCCGGCGACGCCGATCTGCTGGAAGATGTAGTGTGCCGAGACGCTGTCGACGACGAGCGCCGTGGCGGCAAGGACGGCGGAGACCTTCATGATTTCTGGGACTCGAACTCGCGAGGTCGGAAACCGGGTAGACTGATTTGACACACGGGACGGTAGTGTGGTGGCGGCAGGCGAGCGGAGTCGAGAGGGGAGGGAGGAGAAGCGGGTTCGGGAGGACCGGCACACATATAACGATGGCAGGCCTCTCCGGGGCGGGCGAGACTCGCCGGGTGCCGTGGTATTGTAATCTGGGGAGGTTGTATGGGAGACATTTGCGGGGTGTGGGGGAAAGCTGGAGAATGAAAGAATTGAAAGGGCCCGGAGTCACGGCTCCGAGAGCAACCACATCCAGAGGCCAATATAAATTATCCGGCAATTACAGTCGCGAATGCCGCAACCGACAACCAAAACGAAGGTTGGGAGTACGAGTCATATAAAGAAAGCACATGTTCTCGTCGGGCTTCCTGTTACAGTTCGGACACCTGCATCAGGAGCCGGTACTGCACCCAGTCCACAAGCCCTTGCGATTTCTGGCCTTGCGACGGGTATAAAGATAGGCAACATCTTGGAGACCACGGATACCGCCGCTACCACCCGCTATGTTCCTCTGTGCTACCGTATGCACCCGCGAGAGTGAGACAATTCAGCCCCGGCCTCGCCCAGACCCCCTACTGCAGCCAAGGCCTTGGCCACCCAATCCGACAAGCCCCTTTTATCCACAACGCTCTTAGCGCCCACTTTAACTATTCGCACCATCTAAAGTGCCCACACCACTATCACGAACAGCCATTTCTGCTTTTTCTATTGGCCGTAGAGGCTTCAGCCCATAGCTATAGGCCTGGATAGCTTCTTTTTTCAATAGGCAAGCGGTAAGGCTTTGTTTTTTCAAAGATAGGGACCTTAGGGGAGCTTAAGGGAGCTCAGGGGTCGGAAAAAGATCCATATATACGACGCGATAGTCTAAAAGAGCTGGCTAACGCCAGACACGCCTGTCGAGGATATCTAAGTCTTCCTATCTATTACGGGTATTATCTATACTCTCCAATATACTTTTATATAGGATTTTGCTAGTAGAAAACATAGTCTACGCCGCCCCTTACCTACTACCGGCTACCCTACGGCCCTATCGTATCCCCTTCGCCGAGATTAGCCCTAACTAGTTCTACGGTAGCGCCGGTACAGCGAGTACTACCGATAGCTTCTTTTCGACCTTCTTTTCCGACCTCCTACACTCCGATAACCTCCCCGACTTTAACGCTATCTATTAGAGTAACTCGACGCCTTACCTATAAAATACTTATACCCCTGTAAATACCTCCTTCTCGGAGTTCCTATACTCCGATAGTATACCGGACTTTAAGATTATCCCTATCTACAAAGACCCCTTTATACTACCTCCGGTATTACTACCGGTATTACTACCGGTATTACCCCCGGTATTACTAGCGCTAGTTAAAGAATACGCCGTCCCCCCCCTACGGAAAAGGATAGGGCGTAAGCTAAAGCCCTTTAATAAGTACTATACCTACAATACCTATACCCCCCCTCCTTTAAGGTATAGTATAAAGAATTTCCGCCCTTACGATACTAAACTTAAGGTAATAGATTACCTCTACTATAGTATAGTCCCTAAACTTAGCGACCGCGGGCGCCGCTATACTACCGACCGTAAAGTTAACCCTATTTTCGAATACCCTATTATATACGAGCCCGGCTTCGGCCCCCCTATATACGAATACGTAGCTAAGTACTTCTATATATCTAAGGTTAACGTCGCTAGATAGTAGGGGTAAAGGGAGGAACTCGTAATAGGTAAGACGAAGGTGTTCCGGCCTTTCTAGTTAGAGCTGGAGAGGGAATTATATACCGCCTTTCGTAATAAGCGAGTCCGTGGTAAGCCGGTTAAAGTAGGCTGGTTCCGCCTTAAGTACCGGCTTCTATTCCGGTAGTTATACTCTAAGTAACGTAAGGAATAGGGGGACTTTCGCTTCTCCGTAGGTTAGTTCCGGCGCTTCCTTAACCGTTATAACCTTTCGTACCGTAGTATTACTAGAATCGTTAGTAGGACCCCTAAGGAGTACCTTTACTACGCTTATTAGCTACTTAAATTTATCCGTAAGTCGTACTACGATAGGTATACGGAGGATATTAAAAAAGGGGTCCCCCTTAAGCTCGCTGGATTCCGCCTTATCTATATTATTAACTTTAACGAAACCCCTATCCCCTGGATCTTTACTAACGGCCGTATATACGAGATTAGGGGTATTAAAATAGTATCTAAAAAGATAGTAAGGTCTAGATAAGTTAATAGGTAGGCTACAGTAGTAATTTATCTCTATAGGGATAGAACTATTCTACCGGTAATAGTTATCTTTAAGGCTACGGTAAATAAGAAAAATAGGCGGATAAAATAAGGTAAGATTTAGACTCCTTTTTTACTATCTTAGACTTTTAGTCCGGCTCTATAGCTATAGTACCGCGCTAAGCTATCTTTTCCCCCCTTTTCCCTAGTTTCCTTCCCCCTTTCGGTTATCTTCCCTATCCCCCCCCCTTATTTCCTTTCCCCTTTCGGCTACCTTAACGTTATCTCTAATACCCTATTAGTAAAGGAACTCGATACCTACTATCCTAACGTTAGGGTTAAATTTAACAACTACGCCTAGAATAACGAATAGTTACTTAAGGAGTAAATAGTTAAAGAGCTATAACCGTATATATAAACTAAGTTAAACGGTAAGGTACTTATTGTAATAGATATTACTAGCTTCTACCTTACGGACGATATTAAAGATACCTTTACCGCCGCCGGGGCGTAGAAGGTAGCTATTCCGGCCGGACTAACTTCCGTATACTAGCCTTATAATACCTACTTTAATAAGGCCTTTAAGATACTACTCTACAAAGAGTATAACCTTTATTACGATAAGATAGCTAATAGGGACCCCGACGTTATCTACGAGTAGGATCCCTCTAAGAAGAGGATTATAACTACTTATCTAGTAGTATAAGCGATCGAGTAATTAAATAGGGAAAAGCTAGACCTTATTACTAAGTCGTTTATCGATACTAGGCTCGCCGTAGCGAAGGATAAGAGTTAGGATTATCTAATTAAAATTAAAGACGCCCCCCCTAAGTATTTTACCTTCGAGGGTTAATAAACGGCGAGTAATAAGACCATACTAAAGGTAGATAAAGCCTTAGAGTAGAAGATCGCGGAGATTAAGAAGCCCCTTAATAAGCTGGTAGTTATAAACCTTAAGGAGTTATATAAATATCTCGGTATTAAGTATAGTAAGTTAAAACGTAAGTATAAGTATATTACGGCTATCCGTACGGTAGAAGAGAAGTATACCTACTACCGTAGTAACGACGACGACGAGATAGTTAAAAGGGGGGGGGAGGAGGTAGAGGGAGTAGTTAGGTAGTATATATAATAAGTAGCGATACCTTTATATTATTACCTCGTTACCTTTAGTTTATTATCCTACTATTACTAGCATTTTCTATACCTTTAAATCCTATATATAACCTTATACCCTTAATTAACAGTACCTTCGATAGCCGGCCGGCTGTACTCCTTAACCTAGCTAAAATAGGTACCGTTACAAGCGAGGGAGAGACCTAGCGTAATACCTAGTAATAAGGAGGTATAGGGCTGTATATAATATTCTTCGTCGAGGGTAAATTAGGCTACGTTATCGAAATCGTAGGTCACATCTGTATATAAAGATAGGGGGGGTTAGTTTTATTATTATTAGTTAAAGGTAGATAGGGGGGGAAGGGGGCGGATGGTGATAAAGGTGTACTTACAGACTATATCGATAAATCCGACTTCGACTATATATATAGCTATCTTGGTATGTTTTTTTGGACTGTTACAGTATTATAAGGTAGAAAGTGGTAGATAGTAGATAGAAAAAGAGGTGTAAAAAAGGTGTAAATGTTGGTTATCGAGAGGGGAAGGCAGGCGGTAGAATTCTACGGCCCTGGGCCAAGATCGAGTTAGTTTCAGCCAACTAGAGGGCCTGAATTCCGTGTGAGTGGGCCCAAAATGGTCCGTGTGATGGTGTGGATAGATATGGATAAAAGGGGGTTGTCTAATTCGTTAGCCAAGGGCTTGGCTTACAGTAGGGGGACTTGGCCTGGCAGGGTTGAATTGTCTCACTCTCGCGGGTGCATACGGTATTCGGAGACCCTCCCAGCTTCATAACAATGCCCATAACGTCCCCGGCACCGTCGTTGTGGCCGCTCTCCTCTTGCAGCCAGTCTTTGTATAGGTAGGTAAGTACCTACATACCTAGGTATGCTGTTTTTGCCCGTGTGTTTGGAGGTTCTTTCTTTGGTCTTGTTGTTTATGTCTTGATGAGAGGAAAGAAGAGCGCCTGATGAATCAGCTGTGGAACAGAAAGGCAGAGAAACCTGGAGAAGGAGGCAAGAATGGAGGGTCCTTGGGTTTTCCCGTTCTTTCTCTCGCCCTGGATTCTTCATGTGAGTCTGGTTGGCATGTGGGAGTTGGTGCAGAAGAAATCCAACGTAGAAAAGTCGTATTCGATTATCGACTGGCAAATGAAATTGCCTCTTTGGATGGTGTCGTCGGCGAGAACACCCCTCTCAAATCTGAGAAGTGGACCACCTTTCCAGCGTGCTTTTAATCCTGTCCGTTAGAGTCACGGGTGCCGCTAATGCAACCAATGGCGAAGCGCAGCATCCTTTTTAGCCCTTTCTCGTCCATCAATCTTGTGCGACTCGCAACTCACGAGACAACACCATCTCCATCTCAGGAACCGACGCAATCACCATGTCGACCACACAGCCAACCCAGCAGGACGACGACGAGGCACGGTTCGTATCCTGCTCGCGAATCATTCCTGAACTCTACCTCGGAAACGTCGTCGCGTCGTACCACCTCCCCACACTCCAAGCCCATGACATTTCGGCCGTCGTCTCGGTGATCGAGGACCGAAACCCGCGATGGGAGCTGCCGGAATACCGCGCACTCATCCCCGCCGAAAGCCACCTGATCGTCCCCGCCGGCGACACAGACACCCAGGATCTGCTTGTCCACCTGTCACGGATATGCGACTTTATCGATGCCCAACACGACGCAGGCAGACGAGTCTTGGTGCACTGCATCGCGGGCGTGTCGCGGTCGCCGACGGTGGTGGTGGCCTATCTGATGAGGAAGTGGCGGAAAGATGTCGGCAAAACGATCAAGTATGTTACGGGGAAGAGGAACGAGGTGTGGCCGAGTCCGAATTTCATGGAGCAGTTGAGGGTCTGGCAGGAAGTTGGCTATAACGTATTGGCGGATGCCGATTCGAACGCGAAACCAAAGACGGCCAAGGACCCTTATCGCGTCTACTTGGAGCGGAAAGATCAAAGAGCAAAGAAAAGCTCATAGGAGCAGTTCAGCTGGGCGAACAAGAATGTGGGGCTCCGGCCTCCAACCAAATTCAGTTTCAGCCGCACCGAGCTGTCTTTTTCTCATGCACACTTCCTGTTTCCCCCTCCCTCGTCAACAGACAACCAACAGACAACCAACAACCGAAGCTGGGTTCTCGACATTGGGCACGGGAATCATGTTCAAGCATCTCGCCAAGACAGCATTAAACAAGCTCGCCAACCACCTCGAGGCCAGCATCAACAATGCGAATGCTGGGTCCTCAACTGCCAAGAAGGCCGCCGAATTTCCCACCCTCCCTTTTCCGCCATCCCCTCCCTACGGACCTGGGACAAGTCGAATCTGTCCCCGATGCCTGACGCTCTTGTACCATGTCGTGTTTGCCTACGGGGATGGTTCGGCGTGTTCTGAACTCGAAATGACCCATTCGGCATCCATGGCCTTCTTGTCGTCAAAGACATGCGTCATTTGCGCCAGGAAGGAGCTTCTCTTCAATGGAATGCGGCAGCACGTCTCTTTTGAGGAGACCCTACGAGACTCGCCATCCAAAGACTGGCGCCTGACGTGGAAGCTCGACAATCCAGAATCCATATCGTGGTACGCCTTCCACAAGCAAGCGGCGAGGGTGTCCTTCATGGTCAGCCACAAGGGGGGATATAGGTGGGGCATCGGTGAGTAGCCCAACACACCAACCCACAGCCCAGACGAGATTCTAACACCCACCCAGGAGAGTTCATTCTGCACCCCTCCCCATCCACTCCCATTCCCAACCTGCCTGCCTCGGACCGAAAGCCCCTCCCCCCGGACCCGTACGGCACCATCCTCCCACTGGACAGCCCCTCCCCCGCCTTCAACTCAACCCTGAGCCGCGAAACTCTCTCCGCCGTAGCCTCGTGGATGCAAACCTGCCACTCCTCCCACAAAAAGTGCGCCCAGCTCTTCCCAGGCCCCCAAACCCAAACCCAAACCCACTGGCAAGCCCACCCAGCCCAAACCTGGTTCCCCGACCGCCTCATCCGCATCACCCGCACGGATAACCCGGACCCCGACCATTGGCTACACACGCGGCTCGTCCTAAAGTCCGACGCCTCCGACTTCCCCGCCGGCGCCGGGTCCTCTGACATCCAATACCTCTCCTTCTCCCACTGCTGGGGTCCCCCTCCAGACGGCGGCCGCGAGTCCTCGACGCTTACCTCAAAGTCTCTCGGCCCGTGGCGCGAGCACCTACCGCTGGCTACCCTCCCACGCGCCTTCCGGGATGCCGTGCGGGTTTGCGCCGCGTTGGGGTTCGATCACGTGTGGATCGACAGCCTCTGCATCATGCAGGACAGCGTCGAGGACTGGCAGGAGCAGAGCGCGGTGATGGCCGATGTGTACAAGTACGCGTGGTTGAACATTGCGGCGCTGTCGACGGCGAGTGATGAGGAGGGGTTCATACGGGAGGGTGACGGTCGGGTGTGGGATCTCGGGCAGGGGAGGGAGCCGAGGGTCGCGTTTGGGTGGCGGGCGGAGCTGGGCGGGATTCTGGGTGTGCCGTCGGGTACTGCTGCCGCCGGTGGGGGGTATCAGGGGGGTCAGCAGGGCCGGTACCAACAGCCGGCTAAGCCTCTGGTCCTTCTCCAGGGCGAGACGACTCTGCTCTGGGGCAAGGGGCAGGAGTTCCCAGGCCAGGGGGACTGGCAGGCACCGCTGTTTACCCGCGCATGGGTTCATCAGGAACGCAGTCTCGCCCGCCGGACTCTGGCATTCGCGACGTACAGCGTGTCCTTTGCCTGCGACGAAGAGAGCTATGCAGAGAATGGGGACATCCTGCCGCCAATGTCCAACCCGAGCCACGGACCAAGACATCTACGGCACAAGATGGACGAGGCCGTGGAGAAGCTGAGCGCGGAGGCGCTGGCGACGTACCAGGCGCCGACGAGGGAGAGGATTGAGGAGGAGGCGAAGAGCATGCTGCGACTGTTTGGGGGCGTCTGGGGAGCTGAGGTCGCTAGCTACACCGACTGCGACCTCACCCGTTCGACCGATAGGCTCATTGCGATATCGTCGATTGCGAGGGAGCTGGACAACTCTGGCATCTTGCAGGGAAAGGGCTATCTGGCTGGGCTCTGGGACGTCAATCTTGTGTCTCAGCTGGGGTGGATGACGTGCGAGGGACGAAAGGCGGCTCCTCGGGAGCGCGTCGGAAGCGAAAAGTACGTCGCACCCTCGTGGAGCTGGGCGAGCATCGAGGCACCCGTGAGGCCAAACGTCGATCTCTGTCCGGACGACCCGAGAGGGAAGGCTCTTGCTGAGGTTCTGGGGGCCGAGGTAGAGCTGGCTACCTCTTTTGCGTTCGGTCCAGTCAAGGCGGGATGGATGCGGATAAGGGGCTGGTTGAGGGCCGTTTCGGCGTCCGAGACTAAGCCGAATTACGACTATGAAGGAAGCTCGATCAGCACGAGCATCACGGACGCAATGACAGGCGAGAAGCTTTGGTTTACGCCCGATACTGCCGAGGGAGTCGACATTGTTTCTTCAAGAGTTGGCCTGAGGCGGGTCGTTTGGATGCCACATTTGTTTCATGCGGACAGGGGCGGAGTGGAGTGCCATGTTCTTGTGTTTGAAGAGTTGAGCCCTGGGGAGAGCTTTGGCGGTGGCGACTTTGTTCGACCAGGGGAGAGAGTGTTTCGCAGGATTGGGTCGGGCAACTTTGGACGCGTGCCGGATCTGTTTCGGCAGGACAAGTTGCTCATGTCGCTGGGGACGTTTCCTCCGGGTGATAACATGGATCTCTTGACGCCTGGGTTTGTGCGGAATGTGGCCTGGGATCAGACTTTTGTTGTTGTTTAGTAGACGCTGAGGGGACACGCTTCTTTGGTCAATCTGCAGCGGGAACGGGCAGATCCATGTTCTGTGATGAATCATGACGACCTATTCTGGCATTGGGAGCATGGCTGTCTAGCATGGCTTCAGCAGGCATCCGAGAGGCAGCCGAGGTATGCCGTTTGACACAGCCATTGACACCCCTCAAAGTCGTTTGCCTTTCAGGTTGTGAATGGGAAACCAAACACTGGACCTCTGGTTTTATGTTCAGTGTTCACACAATTTGAACCTGCCTTTCTGAATGTCTGCGCGGGCCATGGGAACGAGCTGAGAGCTGAAGTTGGCCTCGATTCAGGGGACTGAATCTCGTCCCCACATAGTTTTGTTTGTTTGTTTGTACGGCTAGCTGCCTCAGGGGGCGACCGCTCCGGTTGTTCACTGATTCAGCCAGCGGCTTCAGGCACGAGCATCGACTGTGGATACAGTCCAGACTGGAAGCTTCTCTCTTTGTTTGCTTGGATGGCCCGTGAGGCCTTCGATGCGGTATAAGTAGACGGTCTCCTCCCACTTCATCAACTTTTCCTTCCTCCTCTCCATCCAACCTTTCGACGGGGGCTCAGGCGTTTTCAATCTCCAATCGCATCCATTCTTCTTGCGTCTTTGTTGACAGACTCTCCACGTCGACTCTGAGATGTCATATCCAGAGTTGGGCCTCGTCCAGCGCCTCTACATGTATCGACTTTTCCCCGATGCTTCATCGGTCAAGCAGATTGCCGGTGACACCCTGTCGGCGACTGAACTGCCGAATCCGCGCAATACCCCCCGTCAATACGAGGCGTACTGGAAGAAGATCGATGAGCAAGAAACGCCCCCCATCACCATGGCCGTCATCAAGCACATCGTCGAAGTCATTGAAGATTGGAAGAAGGGCGTCGACCGCAAGTTGGTTCTGACTAGCCTCATGGGTGTCACTTATGAGATTTCCTGCCAGCTTGGGAAGGTCACGCATGCTTTGGACAAGAGGGCGGAGTGGGAGAGGTATGTTCTGATTGGAGAGAGACATCGGGACTATTAATTAAGATTGCGCAACAAGTGGTTCTGGACGCAGCGCCCAGCAACCGTCCCACGAGATTTTCCGTGGGACGCTTATCACTCATTACGGCCTGTCCTGCCAGGACCAGGAAGATGGTCAAGTACCCGACGCCGTACACGACTACATGCCCATCAGCGTCGTGTATATCCCCCTGGCGCGCAACATCCTCACGAAGGAAGTCTATCGTGATGAGCCGTGGGCCGAGAGCGGTGCAGCAAACTGGACACTCTCTCACCTTCGCACCAAGTATCGCACCTCGGTCACCCGCTGGAGAAAGTCCTCGGCTCTCCTTCGCAAGGTGGAGGAGACACTCAAGCGCCAGGACCTGACGCGCATCAAGAAGGTTGTCATTTTTGGGGGATTCACCATGCAGACAACTCCGCCGTGTTGCCAAAAGCGGATTTGCAACCAGCATGGGCTTGTTGAGCACCTGGGGCGGTTTATCAAGGAGCAGACCCGGGGGCAGGATGTCAAGCTTTTCGCACAAGACCCGCTCTACGGGCCCCTGGACAAGTCTTTGCTTGGAAGCTTGAGCTTCACCGTGCTGGATGACCCGAGGGGTGTCCTTGAGGTGGATGAGAGCTGCTTTGTTGTGGAAATTGGGTGTCTTGTCAACCAGAGGGTTGTGGCCGATGTCACGACCGATGTTGCGAGCCTGAGGCCGGCGGGGATGATCTGGCATGATTTGCAAGGGGGAGAGAGGTAAGTTTCTTTTCTGGAGTCTGAAGGTCTTGCCGTGACTAACCCATTTTCCTCTCTCCAGTTGGACCACCTCAGCCCGCATGAAGAACATGGCCACCGAGTACAATGCGGTCAAACTACCGCAGGAGATGGAGATTAGTCGTGCCGGACTCTGGCTTTACACCCGGAAGGATATTGCCAATGGAGTCAGCAGCGGTGAAGATGACGCGAAGCCCTGTCGTTTGAGCGGCCGTCACTGCCGGTGACGCATGACATCCTGGCGGTTGCAAGGAAGACGTTGTGGGTCAATTTAGTAAATGGTCATGAAGGATGAAGAGCCTGGGTCAAGGCCAGGATTCGACAGCAAGATGTCAGAGAAGCAGAAAATCAGAAAAGAACTTGGTATTTGGCGATTGCCATACCAAAAGCGCAAGGCCCCCCCCACTGCCATGACAAACACAATAGACACCGCTGCAGTCCAGCCCCGGCATTACTCCATCCCCCCACCTCCCCCCTATCCCAGCCTCGCAGCATTCAACAACAACTCCATAAACCCCGCCCCCGTCTCAACCATACTCATCCGATGCCTCTCCACCGTCGGATAAAACGAGCACTCCACCCCCCTATTCGACCCCCCAAACTCCATCCCCAACCCCCTCACCTTCCTCCCCCCCTCCCCCGTCAACGCCCTCCACATCCCATGATCCCCCGAACTCCCGCTACTCGGCGCATAATTCGCCGCCGGCAGCCCCAGATACGTCTTGCCCGTCGAATCCGTCATCCCCCCCGCCACCCTCGCCGCCGCAACACTCATGGCATCCCAGTCCTTCGCGTCGAGGAACTCGCGGTACCGCGTCCCGTCCGCGTCCGGATACGCACCCATCATCCCGCGGTACTCGGGATTCCGAAAGTTCATCGACGCGTCGCCGAACTGGTTCGACTCGTGGAACCACCCGTGCAGCACGACGCCGGCGTACGAGTGCACGTCCAGGAACCACCCGAGGTTCTGGTGGGCGCCCATCACCCAGTCGACGTCCCGCGTCTCGGGCTCCGACAGCGGGGCGGTGCCGTGGTACTGCTCCGAGGCGGGGTCGTCGCTCGCCGGGGCGGGGCCTTTCGGGACGAAGTACTCCGTGAAGTTCCAGAAGGGCGAGAAGTTCCTGTTCAGGTCGACGCCCACCGAGTTGGGGTCGCCTGGGACGGCGCGGGCGGGGTTGCGGTTCTTGCGCCAGCAGAGGTCGGTGGCGTGGTCGTGGGCGAGGCCGTCGGGGTTGAGGATGGGGAGGAGGACGACGCCGACGGAGAGGGCGGCGCGGACGTCAGCGGGGGAGTAGGTCATGCCGCCGTAGACGAGGCCGGTGCTGGCGCGGTGGGCGTGGAGGAGGTCCGAGGCGAAGTTGAGGAGGTGGTCGGGTGCGCCGCGCTCGCGGGCGTGGATGCCGGCGGTGATGAAGACGGTGTAGGAGGCGTTGGAGGGGCCGCCGCCGAGCTTGAGGCCGGAGATGGTGCGGTTCTCAAAGGTTTTGTGGGGGGTGTCGAAGCAGGGGAGGTTGAACTCGCGACAGAGGGCCTTGGCGGCGGAGTTGATCTCGGCCAGGTTGTAGACGGTTGAGAAGTTGGCGGTTGGGTGGAAGCCGACGCCTTGGGGGACTGTGTTTCCATCACTGAAGCGGTCGCCCACGCTGACGGGGATACTCGACCCGTTCGCGGCTTGACGGCGGTGCAGAGTCGAGCGGCGGTCCACGACATGGCCGCCTTGTCTCTCAATGTCGAGAAGGCATCCTGAAGCGACAAACAGATTCGTGGTTAGGGCAGCAAGTAGTGGTACCCTCATAATGATTGCTGAGCCTGAAAAGACGAAGAATGAGCAGGGGGAAGCCAATAAAATATGTGCAGGTGAAGAATGGTGACGGCTGAAGCAACGAGGTTGTGATTGAGTCCACAGGCCAAGAAGCTCCTTAATATATCCGCTTCCCAGTACCGCAACGGCCTTGTCTTTGCCTCCTCAACATTCAAGTTATACCATGTTGTCTGCGCCGCTCAATGACAAGAGTTTTGCCTGTTTGCTGTGCCCCTATCTCGTCTCGAGGCTGAGCATTTTCACCGGACGCAGTTTGAAGTTCAGACATTGAACCCAATGCCACACTGACCTTTTTTTCCGTGCCAACAAAGTCCAGCCCCAGAGTCCCATCCTACCACCTTAATTCTAAGTAGGTGTTGTATTGAAGAGGCAGGTCAACCACAGCGCAGGGGAATGGTTCCTGTCCACGCCACGACCCGCCGCAGGGCTGCATCTCCGGAAGAGTTGGAAAATGACATTTTACCGGGAGGCCTCGCATCATTGAACCAGTGGCTCGACGGTATCCCACTCCCCTGATGTCGTGAACTCTTTAACGTGTCAAATAAATTCCAAGGTTGGTCCCCAGTGAGAAATTCGTAGCTGCGCGACGAAATTTTCTGGATGTCTCCCAATGTCCGACAACCTGAGGCCACCCACTTGCCCAGCTCCACCCCACTCTATAGGGGTTGTTTACTCTCCTCTTTCCATCGCCAAGATCCCCAGTCGCTCTAGTCAAGCGGTCATGGGCCTCCCAATCGACCTTCCGGGTATCAAGCCCCGGCCATGATTCGCCATGGAACCCCAAGTTCGAACCACGCCAAAGTAAACCCCTGACCGGGTTTCGTAGCCGCGACGCCCTCACACGTAGTAAGTGGGGGCTGGACGGTGAGCTTTTTGGTTTCTTTTTTTTTCTTTCTGCGTTTTTGTTTGATCCGGTATTTGTTCTTCCGTTGAGCATCCTAGAGCACTGCCCAAGGAAAAAGCCCTCAGACCCTTTTCCAACTTGGATGAAGAAGACAACGATGCCGGCGGCAGTGGAGGCTCAAGCTGGGCAGGAAAGCTTCTCAATCCCGACACTTGCTGAGCTTGCTCGCAGCTGCCCAGGGATCCAAGAAATGTAAACACAGCTGATCATTTCTTCGGGGACCACTTACCTCTCCAACTGTAGATCACAGTTGGTCGTTCTTACTCTCTCCTTTCGCATTCAATCCGATCATCGGTGGCGTTAGAGTGTTGGGCGGCGACCTCGTCTCGGAGAACAAAGATGATGAGCGTCTTCCTACCAATTGCGCCTTTTCGCTCTTGATTGTTGACCTCTGCAATATCCTCACCCAGCAGGGTCGTCTATCCGGGGAAGGGGTTTCCTGGTTCCACATTGCATGCCGCCTGCAATCACCACGAGAGCATTGTTTCTGGGGAAGGCTTCCTTGAAAGCACACTTATCTGCCGTCCTGGCCTGCTTCGAATTCATGGGGGCCCAGTCCAACACCTATAGTAGACTCGTGGGGCACCCGAATGGGCCGAATCAGATGCCCATCACCCGGCTCCTTGATTGGGCCGCTTACCAGGAAGCCGTGCCGTTCTCCAGCCCTCGATAGCGGCCTGTCATCAAGGTGCTATTCAGCCCGGCTTCTATAGGCTGTTGGCCGGCAGATTAATGAAGGCATGCTCTATTCCCCGGACCATTTCCCCGGACGATTCCCCGATGCGGAAGTCTTCTCGATGACGACGCCTGCTGAGGTTCTTGGGGTCCGGCTCTCTGCCGCCTTCAATGCCCGAGCGCCCTCCTTTATAGGTTGCAGTCCCGTTCGTTCTTTTGACGCGGTTCCTGTCCGTGTTGTGAAGTGTGATCCGATCCAACACCACATCCTCACCCAGACGCCGTCGCCAACATGCTCGTCGTCAACCTCGCCCTCGTCCTGGCGGGCGTAGCCCAGGTGCAGGCCCATTGTATGTTCCCCCTCACCCACCCACCACCATTGAGCCCCCGTACTAACCACAGCCAGACCACTTCCCCTACCTCATCCACGGCGCCGGCAAGGACTCGGTCAAGTGGAAGCACGTGCGGCAGGTCAAGAACCCCGACAGCAACGACTTTGTCTCGGGCGGCCCCACGAGCGCCGACATCCGGTGCTACTCCAACGGCAAGAAGGCCGAGACGGGCAAGGTCGCCGCCGGCGGCACGCTCGGCATCGGCGCCAGCCAGGGCGTCTTCCACCCGGGCCCGATCCAGTTCTACATGGCCAAGGCTCCCGCGGGCGTCGACATCTCGAGCTGGGACGGCTCCGGCAGCGTCTGGTTCAAGACGTACTCGGAGAAGCCGCCGAGCTCGCGGCTGGGCGAGACGCAGGCTTGGGCGTCGGGGAGTGCGTTCCCTCCTCCTCCTTCTATTTTCTGGGTGATCAACACTGACGTGGATGGGTGCAGACAAGCAGGACTTCACCTTCACGGTCCCCAAGTCGACGCCGTCGGGCGACTACCTCGTGCGCATCGAGCACATTGCGCTGCACAACACGGGCAACCCGCAGATCTACGTCGCGTGCGGACAGGTCACGGTCACCGGCGGCGGCAACGGGACTCCGGGCCCGCTGGTGGCGTTCCCGGGCGCGTATGCCGCCAAGGACCCCGGTGTCGTGTTCAACCTGTATGGCGGCGGCGTGTACAAGGCTCCCGGCCCGGCGGTCTGGACTGGTTAAGGGGTGAAGTTGGTGTGTGGGGCAGATGGGGTTGCATCGGGGGGTGACTTACATGTCTTGGTGTGACGCGGGGGGTACTTGGTCATTGAGGACAGCATAGCACTGCAGCGGGAATATTCATATGATATGTCAATATATTGTTGATGGCCGTAAACTGTTTCCTTCCGAAGGGCGATGCCACACACACTATGTTCTCATACTCGCTGGGCTCACCTTGGCGTATTTTCAATGTAATGTTTGAAGATCTCTAAATTTGTCTCTGAAGTTTTTCGGGTTCTAGATGTTAGCATGTTCATCCACTGCCTTTGTTTCGGTACTTCTCTTTGTTATAGGCTTCTGATATCGGGGCCCATGAGGTCTTTTCGTGTATTTCCGTGGGTAGTTGATGTCGTAGATCGAGGAGACAAATGCCCTTGTCGGAGTTCTAAAATGATCGCTAGGGGTTTACGTCGTCGTCGATATTCGCTGGTGTATCGGATGCTGGGTATATAACTGGCAGTGTTAGCAGAGCTGGGGACAAGGACTCACCTTTATGGACCTCCTTGGACGTTTGTGGATCGATGTCAGACGGCTATCTCTCGAGCGCATGGTTGGGGTCCTGCAAGAGACAACACGTTAGCAATGTCAAGGGGAGGGATTCGTACCTGAAAAGTGTGATCTCGGGAACGACCCTCGAGGGGCTCATGAGAGCTGCAGATGATGGGAAGAGAATTACAGAAGCGCAACTCGACCCTAAATACCCACCCAGAACGCGGAGACACTCCTGGGATGGACAATGGTCTTGTGTCGTCTCGTAAGTGTCCGCTCTCAACAAAGAAGCTACCGGCGAACGGTAGACTCTTTCAAGTTCTTTCGGGACTCGGGAAGCCGCAATGCCGTTCTTGAAATACCCGGTTGTTTGGTCCCATGTTACTCTTTGTTGAACCGTCCAACCCATCTTCCCCTCAGAAAGCCATCGCATCTGGTGGTCTCCGTGGAATCACTCGACCTCGAGCCCCTTTCCCCTCTCATCATCGCAGTGACACCATCAACAGTCCGTCAAAGCCCCCAAAACAACCATGAAAATGCTCAAATTGTGCTGAACAAATCGAAAGAGAGCCCCGAATGCCTCAGCAAGCGACATCGGAGATGCCGTATATACAAAAACAAGGCCCCCGTAATATCTACCGTGACCCGTAGGGACTCGTGTTTTGTCTATCCCTGTCCCGCCCGGCCCTTCCCCTCCCAGCTCCCAGGACATATCCAAAAACCCATCATTGTCGTTCCAGCACCGCGGGTATTATCCTCCCCATCTCCTCTCCTTCTCTCCTCTCCTCTCCTCTGTCTCTGTCATCCCAACTTCCCGGACTCGGAAAGAAAATTATGCCTTGGCCTCCATGGACTTGAACTGGCGATCGGTACTGGAAAGCAAGAAAGAGAAGAAGCGAAACCATCAGCAAAAGCCCAGCGCGGAAATCATCAGTGAAATATCATGGGGTGGGGGAGGGAAGTGATGTGTGTGCAGAGCAGCAGCGCAGCAAAAAGCGACTCGCGCCCCCCATCTTCAACACACGGTGGATCGTGCATACGCACGTGTTGAAGAAGGGGGGGTGTCTCCGGGACGGTATCGTCGTTTTCGGTGTCGTGTTGCGTTCATTTGTTTCAGCGAATCACCTCATCATTCATCGTACCTCGACGCCACAAACACCGACGGCCCGCTCTTCTCGAGCTTGTCGCGGAGGAACTCGTAGACGGTAAACGTCACGGCCTGGCCGGGCGCCACGCGCATGATGCGCGGCGTGATGCCCTTGTAGAAGGCGTGCACGCCCTCTTGCCTGTTTTTTGTCCACCGTCAGCATTCACGAAATCCGGGGAGCGGAAAGGGGACGCACTTGAACATGTCACCGGCGATCCGCGAGATCCTCTGCATCGCCGACGTCCCCGGCTCGGCGGGCGTCTTCTGCAGCCTCGTCTTGATGGTGTCGATGGGGGCGTTGCTGAGCGGGCCCATGGCGCCGCTGACGAGGCCGATGAGCGTGGTCTGGTACGACGGGAGGTTGCCGCCCTCGAGCTCGGGCTGCCACTCCTTGAGCCACTCCTTGAAGTACGTGTAGGCGGTGAAGTTGACGGCCTGGTTGGTGCCCTGGCGCAGGGCCGTGAGCGAGACGCCGCGGTAGATGGCGCCGAAGCCCTCCTCCTTGATGACCGTGTACAGGGCGTGGGCGGCGTTGCGGTACTTGGGCACGTCGAGCGGGTCGGCCATGGAGTGGTGCTGCGCCTGCAGGCGGATCTTGATGACCTCCATCGGGGTGACGACGGCGACGGCCTCGGTGACGCCGGCGGCGAGACCGGCGAGGAAGGTGGACTGGCCCGAGATGACGCCCGTCTTCTTGTCGGCCAGCGCCTGCTTGTACCACTCGAACGACGTGAATCGGATGGCCATCTTGGGGATGATGCCCGTCATGACGGCGCCGAGGCCCTTGTACAGGCCCAGGGTGGTCTCCTTCTTGATGATCTCGGCACCGGTGCGGATGAAGCCGCGCTTGGCCATGCCGGGCACGCGGCCGCGGCGGGAGAGCTGCATGCGCACCTTGATGGTGTCTGGGGAGAGGGTGAGATTTGGTAGCGACGGTGGGATGGGTCAGGGGGACGCACCAAGGGGGTGGCACACCAATGCCTCCATCATGCCGGCACCGCCACCAGCTGTTCCCGGGCATGTCAGCAACCGCGATAGAGCTCCGTTGCTGCTCGTCAGGCCTTACCGATGAGGTTGGTCGCCACGGTGGGCGGTTTGCGACCATCTCCGCTGACCTTGGATGCCATCTTGAGAGTGAGATGTGTGTGTGTGTGTGGTGTGTAACAAGATTTCCCGTCAAAGAGAATGCTCCTTGACCTCTTTCCGAGTCTTTTCTCTGCTCGACCCTATTCCAAGATTCCCAATTCGATGGCGTTTGCTTGAACGGCTGGACCAATTCGTGCGGCGAGGACGGAGCGAGGAGTCAACCAGGGGGTGACGTCCAATTCCGGATCTTGATGTCTCAGGGTGGAATGCCGGGAGCGTCGTCGAACAATGGAATGGTGTTTCGGTGCTGGACCTCGGAGGAAAAGCGTTGCCGGCCGGGGAGTGCAGTGCGGGTATCACGACAACCAAAAACCTCGGGTTGACGATGGGAGGGAGGAGAGGAGGAGAAAAGATCTTGTCGGCACAAGAGACGGAGAAAAAAAGCGACGAGAGCGGAGAGGGGATCCGGGCGAGCGATCAACAACGAGCAGACAGGGTCATGACGGCAGCCGAGCCCCGGGCAGGTGGGAGATCTCCCAAACATATACCGCGAGCCCATCACGAGTCCGGACCTGGGAACCTCTGGCGACGGGCAGGGCCCCCTTTTCCCCGCTCCCCTTTCCTCCGCAAGTATCGTTTCCCCGGTCGTTCGGCCTCGCGGTTACATGGCTGCTGGCATCCCACCTGGGCCCCGGCCGCCTGACCGTTTTTCCCTCTTGTCCCTGAAGGGGTCCGGTTCCCGGTGTGGACGATGGAGCCCGAGCCCCATCCCGGCCCCGTCGACTCGAGTCAGGCGGAGGGAAAAAAAGAGGCCGCTGCCCCAGCAGAGGTTGGAGTTCCTGATCCTCCCAGACATGTCGTCCCTGTACCGCATCGTGCGCCTGTCAATGCAACAGCCGCGGCATTGCGCAGAGGGCAGCAGCACAAAGAAAACAAGGGGTCCAGGAGTCAGAAAGCCGGGAGCCAACCGCCGCCGCGTGCGGGCGAGCCGATGACGGAAAGTGACGGATGGGATGAGGGCATGGCATGTGGAGAGTGGGGAAGCGAGAGAGAGAGCCCTTGGCGAGAAAAAAGCTGGAATCGGGGAATGGGAGAGTCGGGTTCGGCCAATCCCATGCCCCCTTCTCCAATTCCATCCACCCACCACACTCCTCCCCCCTCCACCATCCTCGAAGCGGCAGAACGCATTCGGGGGAGCGGATCGTTTTCTGTCTGACTGTGAGTCTGTGAGGTCTCACAGCAGCGTCTCGCCTCCTTTGATGCTTGCTTTCCCATTGCATCGGATGCTTGGGCAGGGCATTGGCGCCCGTGTGGCACCCACCACAGATGTCGTCGATGCTGGCTTGTGATCGTGGAAGTGACGTCTTTTCGCGCAACCGGCTGCAGCCAAAAACCTCGACCTCAAAAACTGCCCGGGCGCCGGCGGGCGGCCTGTGATTTTGCGGGGGACACCAGTGTGGGGTCGTCCAGTGAACCCCCTGTCGCAGCCGGATGCATCCGGGATCCCCATGGTCGTGGTCGGGTCCATCGCACTGCCGAGGCAATGGGGCCCGTCTGGAGCCGAGCCCGCCGTCCACCATGACACATCCCGAGGTCGCCCTGCGGACAGACACTCGTCACAGCCGGCGCACATGGACAGCCAGCCAGAGCTTCAAAAAGCCTCCCTCAATTACAAATCTGACAGCGAAGGGTATCTGTGGTGTCGTGAACCAACAACATAAAAGCCAGACACACCCTTTCCAACCCAGAACCATGACCAGATCCCAAGATGACCCAAACCCCCCATCCCGTCCCTAAAGCGCCAATCCCAAATCCCAAGTCTAGCTCCCTGCTTTTGTCTTGAGAATCCCATCATGAGTGTCCGATGCGCCGCCGAAAATGCCCTTTGTCGTCTAACAATGTTGTACCAATCGTCGCCGCGAATGCCGCTCATCGCATCACGGCCCAAGACGCCCGGGGGCCGGCGGGGGGGGGGGGGGGGGGGGGGGGGGGGGGGGGGGGGGGGGGGGGGGGGGGGGGGGCGCGGGGGGGGGGGGGGGGGGGGGGGGGGGTGGGGGGC